>JAPDSC010005389.1:72085-137158 GCA_026290005.1 Latrodectus geometricus
AAAAAAATTAATTTTAAAAACACTAAAAATTTGAAAATAATTATATTGATTTGGACATAGCTACAAAACCTGGTACACACTGGATATGTTACTCTAGTGATTCTAATAACAATTTTGTTGAGTACTTTTCTTTTGGAGAACATGTTTATGAAATTTTAACTAGTATTAAGAAATATCTACAAAGTTTTGGAAAAAATAAGCTATAAATCAAATTTTTTACAACACCCAAATTCTGTAAATGTGTGTTTTTTTTTTTTTTTTTTTTCGTATGAAATACATTAGTTTAATAAACAAAGGTAAACCTGTTGTAGATGTCTTAAATTCCTTTACCCAAAAACCTTGTGACTATAATAAAAAAATGTTCTCTATTAACAACTGGTTTTATTAATATTAGATTAAAAGAAGCTCTGAAAACTCATAAGATTTTTACAATTGAAAATTCGAAGCCTTTTCTGTTCAAACAGATCCCTCTTCAGTCCTTTTTCGATGCATTTTTCTTGGGACAGTATCAAAAATGGAAAATTTTTCATACTGTATTGGTCATCGGTAGTCAGATTTATTGATACTGAGTGGAAATTATACACTTAAAGAATTAAATCATTACACATTAAAAGTTTTTGGAAATGATATACCAATTCTTTTTAGTATAGTCAAGGAACAGCAAAGAATTGCCAACAAGTTAAAAGAAAAGTATAAGACTGATATAACAAAATGCTACAACTTACATAAACTGTTAAAATTCAAGCCCTAAAATATGTGAAGAGTCTGAACAAATAGAGAAGTACATTGCTGACTTATCCTGTGACAACGATAACATTTATATGCATTTCGATGTCACAGAAAAAACCTACATCGTTGGGTTTCACTCCTCAAATGTAATCTATCCCTTCACGAATGATAATTGCCCAAATAGAAATAAAAGATTTTCAAATCATAAAGTCATTTGAAAAACTTTTATTCCTTCCAGTTCAAATGGAAAGTGTTCACAGAATGAGAATAACAAATCGTAGAAGTGATTTAATCCATTTCAATAAGCAAGAAGTACAATATAATTTTATTTCTCTCAAAATAAATACACATAAACTTCAAATTAAGAATAAGAAGGTACAAGAAGTAGGGTTCTTATCAGATGTCTTAAAAAATAAAGCCTTTACCCTTTTGCATGACATGTTGCTATGTTTATTAGATGGTAAAGCTAAAAAGTTTGTCATAAAGTTGAACGAAATATTTTCAAAATAGAAAAAATATGGAACTAAAGTGAAATTTCTGTAAATTTAATTGAATAGTAATATTGCTATTAAATTAAAAAGAATTGAAAAATACTTTTATAACAAATGAACAAAATGCATAAAATATTTGATTTGAACAACATCAATTATTATTACAATGATAACATTAAAAGTTTCATGTATTGAGAAATAAGGCATGAAAACAATGATAGCTTTAAAGAGAATGCCTCTCACCATTTTTTTTATATAAAACACCTATGCTAATAACTTATATTCTAATTGATATGTGCAGCAAAAACTGTAAATTGTTAACATTAATGGGAATGGAAAACCGAATAATGATGTACCGCTTTTGAATAGAGGTGATTTAATAAAAACTAATAGGTTTACATTGGACAACGCTGAAATCGAAACCACTATTACTGCAACCCTGCTTCTACTTTCCTTCAATAAGTGTTTGGTCTAGTTTATTTCACACTGGACTGGTCTACATTGGAAGCTACTAATATGTTCTACATAGATACATCAAACACAGTTGATAGAAAACCATAAAAATATGATGGATATTTGGTAGACGCAACTAAGATAACTGAATTTTTTGAAAAGTTAGTAATTAAGGATGAGTATAATCAAGGATTCAAAGGAAGATGCAAACTTACGTAAAATAACAAAACTGTGACTATATGAATTTCATTAAAATATATATTTGACTTTTTCAGTAAATATAAAAAGGTCATAACAGGATTCTAAGACAAGTTTGAGCTTCAGAAAAAATCATAGTCAGAATATGCTATACACAAATTCACAAAATAAAGACTACAAAGTTGACTTTAAAGATTTATAATTTTTTTCCCCTTCATAAATTAAGATTATCAGATAAGCCAGGCTGAAATAAACTGGAACCAGTATAACATTGTAAATTTAAATATTTTCTTATAGAATTCAATTAAATCTTATTCCATATATTCAACTTCAGATGAAGCATTATCCTTCTATGTAGTCTTGAAAGATATGAAAATGTAACAATATATTTTTCAACAATTTAGTTATGATGGTATGTTGGTTGATGATTAATACAGTAAGGGTTGCAACTTTTAGTTAATTAGTCAACTGTTAGTTCTCTGTAAAACAAAAACAGTCTTCTCCATGCATAAGTGTGATTGATTGCCTGTCATTAAATGATTCATAATTTGATTAAATATGATCATAAATGATTCATAATTGAAGTCATAATTTTTTAATAAAACAATTAGATAAATAATTTCAAGGGAAAGAAATTTTATTTTCAACATTGTTGTATTTTATTGCGCATAAGTAATTAAATGTTTTAACTAAGAGGGACCCTAGAACTTTTAAATTGCCTAATATTAACTAAGACTTATGTTAAAGTCATATGCACTGAATCTGTGTTTTGATATAATTACTAAAATATGTTAAAATTTTCGTTTTTATTAAGAGAAAATTGAATTAATTTATTCTACAGATCTCTTTTTGTAATTAATACATAGTTATATTTATATATAATATTTAAATTATTTGTTTTATTAAGTATGACTTTTTGAACCTATGAGAAGCAAAAAATATTTTTAATCACTCTTTTAAAAATAATCTAGGATCAGTCTTTCATTGATGCTCTAATTATGATTCTTTAAATTATTGATTTTCTATAAATGTCAAATTGTGTGCATATATGTGTGTACATGCATGTGTGAGTTTATATAAGTTATAAATTGATATATTTTCATTAATTCTGAGGTGTATGTGAGTAGGCTTATAAAAGTAACTAGGTGTTTAATTCCATTAGTACACTTTTTTTGAAAATAAAATTAAAATAAATGAAGATTTCAATTATACCTGCATATTTTTTTCCAATGTTAATAAAATTAGCATAAAACAAATTATATGTGACAAATTTCTATAATATATGACTTTCAAATAACTGCAATAGAATTAAAATTAGTATTGATGATTATGAATATTTTAGTATCTGTCAAAATTATTTAGACATAAAATTTATAAACTTAAAAGTCAGTTCTTCCAAGTTACGATAAATAATTTTTTTTAACCATTTTTAAATGAATCATCAAATCTTAAATCTGATTTTTATGATTATATTTTATAAATTAAAATTGGAAACTAATATGTTGTGTGCAAAGCAAGATATATAATATATATATTATATAATGCCATTTGTTGGGATGAATATTTGTAGTATTTTCAATTTCTGCTCCTTTCTGATACATTAATATGAGTAATTATCAAATGAAAGTCATTCCATGGCAGATATCCAAATAATCCTCATAACAGTTATTATATTGTTCACTGCCCAGTGCCATGTTTTCTGCATTGTAAAAATTGCAAAAATATGAGTTTTTAACATACAAAGGATTTTTGAATGAATAAGATTTTTTTAATTATTAATATCCTAATTTCTATATTCATAAATTGTCTTATATACTTAATAAGTGCAAAATAAGTTTAGCATTTATCTGTGATTGTAATTATTAATTTATAAAGTACAATTTGTTAACAGGTTTGGTTTCGTAAAGGAATAGATGGTTTACATTCTGGTGAAAATGAAAAAGATGCTATTGGCTCTGGTTGGGCTGAAATGTATGGAAATTTATCAAGTATTAGTGTTGGCATTGATGACCAAGTAAGTAACACAATTATTATTTTTCATACATACATTTCTATTTGCTTAATTGCCTAAATAAAGTTTCAAAATTTAAAAAAAATCAAAGAAATTTCAGAGTTATTAATAATTTAGTCATATGAATGTGAAGTTTTCTTTTTAAAACATTTTGTGGTTTTGATCATTTTTTTAATTTATAAAACTGAAAAATTAAACAATGAAATTTAATTAAATTATTAATAATTAAATCTTGTAATGAAATTGTCAATAAGTCCTGAAATAATCCAATTCACAGCATTCATTTTTAATCTCCTAGAACAAAATATTTTACTCTTTTTATTGTTTCTCCAACCAATGTGTTGTGCGATAATATAATCTTAGCTATAAATGTTAATGAAATAATTCATATTATCTTCTTCAAATGTTGAACTTAATATATTTATGTAAATTACAATTAGCTTGTAAAACAAGATAGTAATATTTGTTTTATAAATAATGTGATATCTGGTGTCTAACATGTGAAACTATTGTAATGTTTTATAAAGCTTGAAATTAAATATTAAACAATAAAAAAGTAAGACCTTGCTATTCATATTGTTCATGAAATGAGCTTTTTATTTACAAAACAAATTGCTTATTATTTGCTGTGAAAGATGTTTCAGGAAATGTTTAGTAAGTGCATTTAAAAATTTGTTCAATAATGTTTTCCAACAAAGTTTTTTCAAATTTTGAAAAATTAGAGAATTAGTAAGTAGTCAAGTAAAGTCAGAAAAACTAAATTTGTAAGGTTTTTTTTTTTTTTTTTTTTTTTTTTTTTTTTTTTTTTTTTAAATAAGATGTTGAATGTCTGAAAATATGTATTTAATATAAAGTCAACTCTGAATCCTATGTAAAACAAAGTGAATGTTATAAGAATTTATGTATTCAAAATCAGCATATTGCTTTTATTTTAATTACTTATTATTCACATAAGTATCTTAAGAAAATTAATTATTCTCAGGCTATATTACCCTTTACCTGTCCTAACTTTGGTAAATCAATGTTATTTATTATTATTTATTTAAAAACTTATAAATCAGACTTTATAAAGTGATTGGTGAAATTATTTTAGAACTTAATAAGTTACCCATTTTAAAAAGAAATTGTTATTTGTGTTTAATTCTGAGGTAGAAACTATAAGTAAATATAAAGCAGACCAACTCTCATAAATGTTTTCTGAATCTATCAATAATAAGAATTATTTTATGGTGAGTGTAAATGCTATTTTTTGCATAATTTCCTGGTTGGTTTGTTGGTTGGGTTTTGTGGCACAAGGTCCAAAAAGGACAAGCTGTGCCAACATAATTTCCTGAGCTGTCAACTGAAAAGTTGACGTTTGGCCTTCATTTCATAAATTCAAGTGGTATGGTTGCCACGTAATCTTGGCTGTAAGTCATTAAAGTAGTTTTGAAGCCTCTCAGTCTAACAAGCCTTCTCATGCAAAATATGACCATTGAATGACAAAAGGTTTATATATTCTTTATAACATTAAGTTTTGATTCTTTTATTTTAATAAATAAATAAGTAAGCTTTTGTGATGTTTTGAAAGTTTAAAAGTTCTCAAACATCTAAATATCATTATGTAAAATTCTTGTAGAAATATGTGGTGACCTTAATTACACCTGTTATATGTATGTTAATTAAAAATTAGTTTAATTTGAAAATGCTTACCATTTGTCTAACAACAATATTTGTAAATACTGGTGTGATTCTGAAAATTCCATGCATTTGTTTCTTGTCTGCAAAATGACTATCCTAAATAATATATGTATATATATTTGTTCTTTCAAATGAAAAAAAAAGTTAAAAAAATTTTTTTTTAATTTAATGTGTTTTAAATATTAATATTCTTAAGAAATCTGTAATTTTCACATCTTTTCTTACTGTCAATTTTTCATTAAGTATTGCTTATTATTAACCATTCAATCTGTGTATTTATACTTCATTGCAATTATACTAATAATCCTTATTAGTTTATTTTGTTATATGTAAAAATAATAATGAAAAAGTTGAATGGAAAATAATAAATGCTGTTAAAACATAAAATTCCAAAGTTGATATAAGTGCATTTTAGATAAATGAGAAAATCTATGAAATTCATTTTCATATTTCTATGGGAACTCTGCTAAAATATTTTTTTATGAATTAGTCATAGTTGAAAAATCAGCATTGTAAAATGGTTATTTTTCTGAAATCTCTAAAATTCAACTCAAAAGTCACTTCTGTAAAAACATAATGTTTTTCAATTAGTAAATATTTAGTTTCTCAAAAAGCTTGTATTTGAAGATAAAACATTTATTGATGAATTATCTTTTCTTTTAATTACATGTTTTGCTCATATAATGTTTCATTGTTCTTGTGAAAGCTCTCATTTATTTACTATTTGATTTAATTTTATCCTATAGGTATTTGGTATTACTGGAGAATCTTTTAACTTAGTCCTTAGAACTGGAGTGAACATCACTGAGCTGTTTGGGCGCACTTGGAAAACAATAGAGGCTCCAGTTGGAAATGTGACTCATTCACCTAGTTCTTCAAGCTTAGATTCTATATCTGTCACTTCTCACAGGGACTCTGTCTATACCTCAGATTCATCTTCTCCAAGTTCCAGGAAGACTAGCACCATCAGTACAATTTCTACTTTGGCAAATGCTCGAAAAATCAGCGTAATGAGCACTCCTTCTAATTCATTGAAAAATTCAGATATTTCAAAAATAACTAATTTAAGTATTTCACATGATGACATTCATGATGTCAGTGCAAATGTTACTAGTGAGACCAATGAAGCTTTATCTCATGATAGATTTCAAAGTGTTATCAACAGAACAGGATCTTATTCTAGTTTAGATAGTGATACATTATGTGCAGAAAAGTCCATAATGTGGCAGTCTCCCATTGAAACAGTTGCTGACCATGGTAGTGCAAATGTATTTTGGACCTGGATTAGTGCTAGTGGATGCTCTGTTCATACAGATTCTTTGCCTTTCTGGTTTGCTGATGGTGTGTATATGAAAATGTCTATTTACACCACTTCAACATAAAAGTTTTAATTATGTGTAAATAAAAAATTTTCAAATGTAATATGGGTTACATTTAATTAATTTTACTTGTTCAATATGTAAATGCCTTAATTTCTTCATTTTTATCAATTTTCAGCTTTTAGTGTTCAGTTAAAAAAAAATGCAACCACTATTTTCTAACTTTAAGTAATTTAAGTTTAAAAATTGTTTGTCACAGAGGTTATTTTCCTTAAAATGTTTTTGATTATCAGCAAATTTTAATTAAATAATAATTATGTTTACATTTTTCAAAAAAGAAATATAAAGTAGAATATTTTTAAGTGTATAGGTATGTATTTATGTATAATAAAAGTAAAATTTTTTTAGTCATTTTTTAGAATAATGTATGTATTTTGCAAATTTTATCAATAAATTTTCTCTTTAAAATGTATGCAGCTTCAAAGTGTTTAATATTTCTAATAGCATATTTCCAATATCATAAGCCTTTAACTATTCTAAAATAAAACTAATTCAAAGGAATTTTTTAACTTTTAAATAATTTAAACAAATCTTATGCAATTTCATTTTTAAATAAAATTTTTGAAAAATATGTTATTTTAAAAAGCTTTTTTTTTTTTTTTTTTTTTTTTTTTTTTTTTTTTTTTGCATAATTTTCTTGAATATCAGTTTCTAGAGAAGCTAGAGAAAATTTACTTAAAAAATTAAACTTACAGCCCTTGAATGTTTAACCTTTATTTTGTGTCTATCTTTAATCTGGATAGTGATTATCTTCAATTTCTGTTTGAAACTGAACTTCGCAATGCTAACAAATGATCTATTTAATTTGTTTACTTTTTGTTCATAATATGCGATTCTTTTTATTTTAGGCAGTTCTGTTAGTAAAAGCGCAGTTGATGAACCATGGTATCATAATATTTTATCTCAACTTAAGGAAAGATATAACCGAGAAATTGTTCAATTTTCTTCATATCCAAAAGCTATAGAAAAGGTGAAATTATTTTTTATGTAAAATTTGTTATTAAAAAAATATGATTTTAATATCCTGTTTGAAAATAATGAAAATTTTAATTATATAAATTTTAAAATATAATAAAATGAAATATAATCACTTAAAATTTGTATATACACATATTTTTTTCTAATTCTACTAGTGAAATTAATGTTGTAATTGAAAATTTGAAAAAAATAATTACTTACACATATTATACTTCATTTCAATTATCTCACCAAATTTCTGTAATTCTCTTATTATAGTTCTACCTGTAAAAATTTGAAAATATTATATTTACTACTTATAAAAATAGTAGAATTTTCAACGATAAATTTTTTGAGAAATCTTAAAATTATACATTTTAAATAAGTGTAACAAATTAATGGTTTAATTTTCTAAAAATTGAGATAAATTAGGTCCTATCTAAATTAAATTTGTACTTATATGTAAGAATTAATAAGTAGAAATTTTTTCAGATAATATATAAAGCTTTAATTAAAATAAAATTATTCCTTTGTCAGTAGAAATGAAAATCATTTATTTATTTTGTAATATTTATATATTTGATATTTCATACATCAATTTTTCTATTTATTATATTTGATGACTGCATTTGAAATATTTTTGATAATGGGTGTGAAAACCAACATTTTATTTCTTATATTTGTATCTTACTTTTAATTTGTATTATATCCATTTTAGTTACACATAAATAGTTTGTAGAGTTTTTCCCAGAGTACTTTGATGTTTTTTAATCATTTGTTTTATCTCATCACTATTAAAAACTAATTTGCAAAGCTTTAAATTAATTCTTAATTATTTCATTGCTTATTAAGGCTATTTGATGTTATTTTAGTTCATAATTTATATTTTAACATTTTATCATTAATCATTTTTAAGATTATATTAATATGTATTTGTGAAGTATCTAGTGAATTTTAGTTGCATTGTATACATATTAGAGCTCAAGTTGCTTAAATTATATTAATTTTTCTTCATGAACTATCTTCCTCAATAAATGACATGGAACTATAATAATAAATTAACTAAATTTTTGGCAACTATGAAATGAAGATTTCAAAATTTAACTTGATTAATTGCCACTGTTTAAGTTGCATTTTGTAGTTTAAAATATTAATAGATATAAACTCATTTTATGTATTTTTAAATATATTAGATTTTGTAATCATATTAATTAAATTTCTAAATATAGGCAAATTTAAAAAAATTGAAGTAAAAATTTGTGTTTTCAAAAAAAAAAAGGAAAAAAAACTTTCTCATTATCTAATATTTTTAAAATTCAAAATGCTTTTAAATCAAATTTGTTTTAAAATTTTGATTTTTGAAATAATCTGTTATTTTTTTAAAGAAATAGAAACCTTTTCAAGACATCTCAATTGTTTTCTTCTTTTGAAATTTCATGTTTTTACATGTTGACTTCTTTTTTTGTTAAGCATTTTAATGTCTAAATTTTGTTTTCAAAATATATAAACCATTAAAGTTTTTAGTTCCTTTAAGACATCCCAAATAATTAAAAATTTTATGAATAATACTTAGAATGAACATTCTAGTATATCTCCTTTTGCATGTTAAAAATAGGGCAATGTTAAGTATTTCTTGATATCTTAAATGTTATTCTAATTGCAATAATTTTTATTAAATATTTCTTTGTTCTGTAATAAAAATTATCTTCCCAAACCATGAATTGATTACAGCTTTTCACACAAAGTAATTAAAGAATAACTAAATATTCTTCATGTTTTCATATCATGCCATTTCATTCAACTTACTTAAAATATTTAGGAAACTTAATTTTTTCTTTACACTTCATCAATCTTATGTTTATTAAAATAGTATGAAAGTAAAATCTTTCATATATATATATATTTAAATTTTTTATCTATAAATATAAATATTTAAATTTTTTTTTATTTGTTACTCTAAAAATTTTAGAATGAGTTCTTAACATATTTTCTATGTATAGTTTCATCTTTTTATTGTTATTCTTAATCATTGATCTGCTTAAAATTAATAATTATAATTATTAAATACAGAGCACGTGGGTGAAAACTGCTTCCTGCCGATTTTATAAAAATGTTTGGATAAACTGCCTTTTAGAGCTTCTTCAACATGGTGATGGCAGTAGTAAAAGTGTTCTTACTTGTCATTACAAAAAGGAGCAGGTATCTTGAAATCGCCTTTAAATTAGTTTAAATGCTTTACAATATAAATTTCACTAAAACAAGCTTACTTGCCTGCATTTTTTTTTTTTTTTTTTTTTTTTTTTTTTTTTTTGCGAATTTTTTTACTACTTCTGTTTGTTTTGCATTGTACCATTATTTTGAATACCCTATTATCTAAAAGTACATTAGTTTACATAAGTGAATTAGTTCTTTTATCTCAGTTGAAAGAAATTAATTTTAATTTTGAAATGTATTTAGGTTTTTATATTCAAAAGTGATGTATGCATTTTTGCAAAAAAGTTGATGAAAAATTTTCATAATTTGCTTAAATATTTGTTTATCAATAAAATATTTTACATTTTTTTGCTTATCATATATATTTAGAGTAATATTTAGTTTTCAGTCTTTAGGTATTTGCACATAATTATTTTTGATGCAACATATTTCTATTAAATTTTTCATGAAATTACAATTCGTTTAAAGTTTTGTCAAAGTACTTTGATTATAGAATTAACTTAAAAATTAATGTAATTTAATTCCACTGATAGCATTATTACATGAGCACGTACTCAGGCAATAATGTTTTATTTTGAGGAAATTATATGAAACACTGCATTTTGGAAACTATTTTAATAATAAATATTGACAATTTTTTTAATATTAAGAAATGTTTTTAAGATACAATTCATTCAATGTTAAAATATAAATTGCTTTTTTTAATAAAAAAAAACATAAGGTTAAAGTATAAATTAATTTGTTTAAGTCACGTGGAAAGAGAAAAATATACTACATGTCTTGAAGCCTTAAAATTTTTCTATAAAAATTTTATATTTTAGATTATTTTGTGTTAAAATTTTGCAAAGTTATCCAAATCATATTTTTTAACTTATATCTGGTATTTAAAATTTTTGTTATTCATTTTTAAATATCCTATCAAGTATTTATTTTTTATTCAAAATGAATTAAAATGCTTAGATACATTAAGTGTGTTCATGTTTCCTCAATGCTGCATATTCTCCACGTTTCTGAAAATAAGAGCAGAAAAGGCCAATTTTCCAGTTTCTAATTTCAATTTTATTGCTTGTAGACATACAATGAAATATAACATCTACTGCCTTACTTATCATTTAAATAAATTTAACTTTTTTGTTGTGAAATCAGATAAAGTAAAAGAATTAGATCTTCAGCTTCAAGTAATTTTTTGTTAAAGAAATAAAGCCCACTTATTATTACATTTCTGCGTGCTTTTAAGTAAAAAAAAAAAAAAAATTATCATTGTCTGTTTTAAAAAAATATTTCATAAATTAGAATCATTTTAAATTGAATATTTTAATATTGTTACTTAAGTGAGTCATTGTTACTGTTACTACAATTTTCATCTGAATTTTCTTTCTATATTTAAGTTATATACAAAACATACCTTTATAAATGGATAATAGAATAAGTGTTTTGGTATTGTGCAAAATATATTCTCTTGTCTCAGTATGTAAGTGTATATATTGTATCTGACATATACATCTATTATATTTATATATAGTCTTATCCTATCTCCATTTAAAAAATTATTTCTTTTTTTAAAATTTCATTTTTATAATATAATACTGTATATTGCAGTGCAAACATTTATTATTAATTATTTTATTTTATTGTTCAAAACTTTTAAGCTTTTATTTTTCCCCCTTAGATATCAGTTGCAGTAAATCATATTACTTGTGCTGTTAGTCTTCCTGATTGGAATAGAAATATTCTTCTAATTCACACTGCAAAAAAAAGTTTGAATGGATCCCCATTGAAATTTTCTTTTACTTCCAATGATGATTTAGAAGATTGGGTAAGTATGTCCTTAGTATTTTTAATTTTAACAGTCGAAAATATTTTGTTCAATGAAAAATGTATTCCGTTAACATTGGTTGTAAAATGAAATATAGCATGAGTAAAAATAGGCAATTAATTCTAAAAGAATTATTTAATTGAGATTATTTAGCTTTAATTAGGTAATTTGCAGAGAAACGTTCCAGAAAGTGTTTACAAATTAGTCATAAAATTAGAAAGTGTTTATAAATTAGCTTGCTTTCATATCAAGTTTTGTTATCTTGATGATAAATTATGCATACTTCTGAAAGTTTGTAATATAACTTTATTCATTGAAAAATACATAACTTAATATCCCTACTTGACTTTTTTCAAAAGAATAAATAATAGTAGAGTTATGATATAATTTCATTTTAAAAGAGCCATACCATCATGAAACATTATGTTCTTCCCATTTTAATTATATTGTGTGAGTGGATCAAAATCTTGAATAAGTTCACCTAGAATTCTGTATTAAACTTTTTAATTTATTAATAATATTTTGATAGTTATAGTTAAGCATTAATTAGTTTTCATTTTAAAGAAAAATGTATACCTAGTTTACTAAATATTTTTTTAGTTGGCAACTTTAAATACAGCTTGTCGTAGTATCAACAATTTACCTTGGATACCAGACATTACATCAATTTGGTCTCTCACTATAAATGGAGATGTGTATGTTCATAGTTCTGGATACTTCTCAGAAAACGATGCACCAGTTAACATGTATGATTTTACAAATATTTCTTATAAATCATCTCCAAAACTTAAGGAAATTAATATTCTAATTTAGATGATAAATATTAAAACTTATTTAATAACAATAAAAGTTAATATTGGATGACTGCTAAAAATGCTGAGCAATTTTTCCTTCATAGATTTTAAGTTATGCATAGTTGAAATCATTATTGATATGTAGATTTTTTCACATTCATCGATTCTGTTGATTTTATTGTTTTTTCATCTTCCATTTCTTTCATGAAGAGTTCTTTCATGTAATATTTTTAATATATACTTCTCAATAAAATAAATATAAAAACTTATTCTAATTAATATTATTATGTAGGAAAAATTCTTTTTGTATTTTTTATGCTCAGTATTTGCAATTCATTTAATTTTTGTGAAATTATAAAATCAATAGAAACTATTAATTTATAATTTTTCATGCATAAGCTTGGATTTAAGGAAAACAAATGCTGTATTTTTCTGTATATAATCCACAGTGGCATATTATCTGCAAGACCTTTTTTTAAGTAAAAGGAAAAAAGTATCACATAATCCTCAATTTTTTTTTTTTATTATTCAATTTTATTTTATTTTTTTATTTGCTTTTGCTGAATAGTCGAAAATATGTGTGGCTAATGATATTTTGTTACATAAGATAAGAAAAATATACAGTAGAATTAAAAATATAACGAATTGCACAGAAAAATATTTATTATGGTTTTACATCTGATTGGAACTTATTTGGATTCACCTTATTACACACACAAAGTGCATAAACTGCAATAAAAGTAACCGATAGATCCAAGAATATTTTCGTAAAACTTATCGATTTTTGGTTTTTAATAGCTTTCAAAACGATATTAGACATATTTTTTAAAAATAAAATATATTCGTTTCATTAATAATTAAATAAAAAGTAAATGTATTATGTGCCTTAGATACATTTCTTCTTTTGCTCTATGCATGCTTTATATTCCCCCTTACATTATTAACACCTTTATTGGCATTTTTTATTTGCCTTCTCTATAGATTTTAGTTTAAAATCTGCTGTGTAATTTATACACTTTCCTTTCCTGTAACAATAAATAAATTTAATATTTTCAGAACAAAACAGCTTAGGTCAAGACCAAATACAAAATGACGATAACCAGTAGCCCACTATAATATATCTTTCTGAGAAACCGAGTTCGTTCTTTACAAAATTGATTAGAGCTGTAAGTCAGCCAAGTCTTGGCACTGTTATTTATTTTATAAAAATTAAATGGCATTTGTTTCAAAACTTAATTGTAATGTGTTTTATTGGATTATCAGTGGCAGCATGTAATATGCACAATGAAACTGATAACTTTTTTAACATGTAATCTGTGGATTATATACCGAAAAATATGACGATTAATAATAATAAGAAATATCTCTTAAATGGACTCATGTAGATAAAAAGTCTTATTAGTTCAAAAAATGTCAAGAATTAAGTCCATATATATATATATATACTAACATAGTTTTTGGAAATAATGAACAGGTTTTTATATTTTAATATGAAAGTAAAAATAAATAGTTTTATAAAATTTATTCATTTGCATGGTTATTGAAAAATATTTCAGATAAATTTTATTAACATTTGTGTATAAAGCCAAACATTCATAAAGTATTCACAATTCTCAGCAAAACTTATTTTAATTTTAACTTATTAACTCTCAGTAAGAATGTGCTTTGTTTTAGAACATTTAAATATATATGGTTTCTTTGTTTACATTGTTAAAGTTTGTCACATTGCTACATTTTTTCTTCTTAATAAACTCAAAATTCTTTTAAACATTTTTGTAAAAAATTATTTCATATAGTTTTAAAATTTAAAGTATTCTTGAAAACTAAAATCATGGATAAAATAATTGTATTATTGTGTTTAATAACTCTGAAATGTTTACTTAAATTTTATATATTAAAAACTGTATTTATTGAAATGATGGTTTTCTCTAAATACATAAACATTTATATATAGAGAGAAAGTTAGATTTATGTATACAATATTGTATTTTGTTTAATGCTTTATTTTAATTTAAATTTCTCTTAATTAGGAAATGGAGTCTCCTTGGAGGGGGACACTTAAGGATAGTTGAAACGTGTCCTGCAGGGATTACTTGGGGTATAGGTTACAATTGTGTTGCTTGGGTCTATTCAAAAGGTTATGGCGGAGGACCATATCATGGTAAGTCATTATATGTTTGAGAACAAGTGGTAGAATTATACTTTGGAAATTATAAGACCTGTACTAAAATACTTACATATAGTTGATTGAAATTTTGATTTTGTTTTATAATCTATAAGTCTCATTATAAATTATTTTAATTATTACTTCTTTAAAAGAAATATTTTTAAAATTGAATGCATTTGATGCTGCTGGCCAACTAAGTTCTGCTGAACAACAAAGAAATGTCAAAGGTAAATAAAAGTTGTGTACATTTTAGTTTATCAAAAGCAATATGTTTGTCACATGAGAACAGTGATAAAATTAATAGCTGATATTGTTTCATGATTGATAATTACACTGTAAATAATATTGAATAAATGAGGCTTTGAGTGTGTTGCTAGGAAATGACCAGCCAACCGCACATAAATTCAACTAAACTAGTGCACTACTACTAGTGCCTGATGCTGGCTAAATTACTTTCCATTCACTGATTGCATATATGTTTGACAGTGATAGATTTGTGTAAGTAATAATTAAGCAATTCAATTTTATGAGTTGAACCTTGAACAGTGTATATTGTATATTAAAAAATGGTATATAATAGTGTGCACTTTTGCTGTTAATTTTACTATTTCCATTTTAAATAATTGTTTGTAGTTTAGATGCAAAGGTAATAGAAACAGGGGGTATATTTTGAACATTATACTGTGCATATGATAAATGGTTCTTCCAAACATTGATTGCCATGTTGTAGACTGATTTTCTGGTAATATGGTTGTAATTGGATGCAAGTGTTTTATAGCATGAAATAATAAAATTTATTAGGTTTAATTTATCATGGGGAAATAAATTAAAGATTTTTAGATGGGATCATTAAGGGGTGTTCATTGTACACAAGATGTTAGCATTTTTAAAATAAGGAAAAAAAATCATCTAGGTTATTCTATTTGCTGACAAAAATTGTAGTGAGATAAATCACTTTGAGAAAAAATTTTATTCAATATAGTTTCAATGATATGTATGTCTATGTAATTCCAAAATAAACACCAAAATGTGAACAGATGAAATTTAACCTATATTTTTAATTCAGCTCAGATTGATGAAATTATTAACTTAATTATTTATTCTAACACTTTTTTAAATAAATATACTTATAAATTTTTGCTTTTGTTTTTTGATTTTTCTCAGTGGAAAGGGTCAAATCATGGGGGTGATAGAAGACAGATTGCATTTGAAATTTACACAAGAAAAATATTTTAGAATACTAGAATATAATAGATAGTTTTGAAAATATAAATGATAACAACTTGGGGTATTACCATACTTACTACAAGAATTTACTGTAGTGTCTATTCAAAGAACTCTTGCAAATAATGTTTTGCTCACTGACATGATAGTAACTGGATCCTCATAATCATGATAAATCAAAAAAGTAGTGAATTTTGCACTGAAAACTTTTGCAATAATTAAGCAATGAAACAATATTTTTTCATCATAGAGCAAAGTTGCTTGACTGATCTTTAATACCATATTTTCCTGTATATAATCTACAAACTATGTGTTAAAAACTGTTTTGAATTTTGCTATGTGTATTATATGCCACATTGCAAATAATCTGATAAAAAAAAAAAAAGAAACATTCTCCATGAAAAAAGTTTTGAAAGAAATGCTGCTTATGTTTCATAAAATAAATAAGAGTTGATATCATGACTTGGTTGACTTATTTTTACTGTAAACAGTTTGTCCAATTACATTCAAGGATAAATTTGATTCCCCAGAAAGATATTACATTTTTCAATTTGCTAATATTATTTCACATTTTGTCTTGATGTGACCCGTTTCATTCTGAAAATATTGAATTCTTATATCATCAAATGAAAGTGAAAACATTTAAACTACACAGCAGGTTTTTATATTATAGGCTATAGGGAAAGCAAATAAAAAAATGGCAACAAACATGTTAAATGTGAAGTGAAAAACAAGACATGTGCAAGTACATAAGGAAATTGTATCCAATGTGCTGCTTGAAAATAATCCATTTCTTTAATTATTAATAAAACAAATATATTTTATTTTTAAAATTTGTTTAACCTCGTTTTAAAAGTTGTTAGAAACTAAAAATCAATAAGTTTTACTAGAATCTTCTCGAAATTATCGCACTTAATTAATCTTGTGTTTTCATCTCAAGTTATTGCAATGAGAGGGATCCAAACAGATCTTTTTCACAATAAATGTTTTGTTCTGTACAATTTATTATATATTTAATCATATTGTATATTTATTTTATGTGACACCCACATTATCAGCAGTATATATTTTTGATTATTCACCATAAAAATTGCAGCGGATTATATACAGTTAAATACAGTGTTTTTCAAAACCTAAAAAAATTCATCTTTTAATAATAATTAACTTAGTTCATATGCTGGAAGAATATTCAAATACATTAACATGAATTTTTAATTTAAAAAATTAAATTTAATCCAAAATTTTCCCATTTATATAGTTTAAAACAAAGGAATAAAATTATATAAAATAGAATTCAAAATGTTTACTTTCTGATTCAGACTTTTATATATATATATATATATATATATATATATTGGTTGTATTTCAATTTCATTGCTAATAGCTTCTTGAATTTTTTTTTTTCATCGTATAACATGTTTTGCTTTCAGTTAATGAAAAAGTATTATTATTTCAGATTATATCTTTAAGTAGCATTTTTTATTTATTCATTTTAAAAACTTTCACCTTACAACCTTAATGAATTTTTTTCACCCAAATTAAAAATTTTCTTGAAGATGAGACATTTGCAAGATGATTCTTTGCTCTTTTTGGATAATAAATATCCAATTTATTTTATCATATTTAATGTGAAGCAACAAAATGCATTCCTTTGTGTGAAAATAGTGTTATGTTGTTTTTAGAAATTTAAAAACGATAATTTTAATTATCTAAATGTTGGATTTCTCTAAATTATTCTTAAAAAAATTAGTATTTTTATTTTGTATTGATTTGTATTAATAAATCACTCCATATTTAGAATATTTGTTTACATGAGAATAAAAAAGAATCGGATGCAACTTACATTGCTATTTTTATTTTAATGTATCTATTTGTTATGTGTTAATTTTATCATATCAACTTGATATTGTTTTAAGTATGCAATATTTAATTAAAATCATTTTTAATTTATCTATGTATGCAAATATTTTTACTCGTTATGTTATTCAAAAAGTTATTTACAAACAGAATGGGAAATATTTAATTTTTATCAACAGTTTAAGTTTTAAAAAAAATGAAATCAAAATTTCATTTAGTATTTTAAATGTACTAAATGAACACTAGAGAAAACTTAACTCCCCCGTAGAATTGCTGTAAATTTTATTGTCAACATTTTCAATTCATAATGAGAAATATATGAGAATTCTTTATATTTTTATGTAGTTTATATCACATGTATTTGATACTTTCTTTATATTTGGAACATTCTTTTTCTTATAAAAAAAAATGTACTGCCTTATTCTTATTCCTTTTTTTGTGAAAAATTACTTCTGAAATTTTTCTTTTAAAATCTTTACATGCATACAACATTTTTTATCTCTGTGTTGCTAGTTTCTTGTTGCAAACAGAAAAACATTTTTTTGTATTTTACATTATTACTTTAATCAATTATTAAAAATAAAGTTTGTATAAAGATTTTATTTTGTAAAAAAAATAGTAAAAGAAAGATATTCATCCTTTCATAAATAACTATAGATATTTTTTATTAAAATAATTTAAATTTTTTTCCACTTATATAATTGACTTTCAATTCACTTAATAAAAATTTGTTGGGTTTTTTTTTTTTTTTAAGTATGTATTTTGTATATGTTTTTTAAAGTCTATAAATGTTTTTGTCTTGTATTATAATTCCTGCCACTTACTAAGTGCACTTGATAATGTGAATAAAATGTAAAGATTTTGTTGTAGGACCTATGTTTCTGATTGATTTCATATTATGGATATTTAGAAAAAGAAGAATACCTTATTATCTTGAAACACTTTTAAAATAATTGTTCAATTATATATCTGTATTGATGATAAAATATGTTTTTTTTACCCCAAAATATGCTTTTTTATGTATTTATATATTTTCTTTTATTGTTCCACTTTCTAAATTTTCCAAATGAATTTCCATGCATTCTTAAACATCAGACTTAGATAAATGTAGGCTTTAACAAAATTGGACATACAGTTAAGCTTAATTTAAATACTATAAAATTAAATTAAATGATTGGAATTGAATATTTTAGGGAAATGGTATTAGAGGAGTTGAGTAATATTGTTTTAAATAATAATTTCATACCATATTTATTATATGTGCTAAATACTAAAATGTATCATTGTTTAAAAGATTTTTCACAAACAATATTGCTGGAGTTTTCCATTTTCTAATTTTTTACTTTTGGCAATTATGCCTTATATAATTTGTAGTTCTGTACTTTTTATTGCTTATTTATATGATTGATGTAATGTATAAGGATAAAACAATATGAAGTATGTAACAATGTTTTAGCTTCATATTATTTTTAACAATTGTTTTGTTAAAAATCTTAATTTAAGAAATAAGAATTTCTTTAATATAGCTTATTCAATATAACTTTCAAATATAGCTTATTAAAAATGAATTTTTATTTCTAATAGTCAATTTGTCATCAATTTAATGTCTGCTTATAAAAAATTTCAAAATAGTTATATGGAGTTTATTTTATTCTTACTGTAACATCACTTTCAAAAGATACTTCTATAATCACAATATTATATGTCTGTATGTGTATAATAGGATCACCAGGTTCCAATCTAGCCATTAATCCAATGTCAGATATCAGATGCTTATATATTTATGAAAACCAAAGATGGAATCCTCTGTCAGGATTTACAGCTAAAGGACTTCCAACAGATCGATATATGTGGAGTGATCAAACTGGAAGAATCGAATGCACCAAAGAAAACACCCATTTACCATCTGGCCATTGGCAATGGGTATGTTTTCTATTTTGCTCATAGCATTGCCATCATAGCATTTGCAAAAATATTGTAGTTTCTATGAAATGCTATGAAAACTAAGAATGTACAGTTTCTAGAATGATTTTAAATTTTGTGGGCTTTTGATGACAAATGTTAAGCTTCTGCAATAATATTTTAATGATTTTTTATTTCTTCAATTTTGTATTTTTATCTAAATTTAAACAAATGATGTAGAAAAATTATTTTTATGATTAATAAATCACAACTTTATTAATAATTTCTAAATTATAGCTTGTAAAGTTTTATGTAATGAATTATTAAACTAATGAAAATAAAAGTTTGTCTGTATTTATATGTATGTATGTTTATATATGCAGGCATGTGTTATGTATATGAATATATATAAATAATGAATACATAATACTATTAAAAATAACTTACTTAATAAAGGTGATTTATAAAACCTTATTATGAATATATTGAATTTGGGCTAAATTATCATTAGAATTCATAAGCATATTAAAAAAATCAATATCTTATATTTTGGTTATTGGTATTTCTATTGGATATTGGAGATTTTTTAATATACATATATATACACACACACACATTTGTCTTACATTCTTTCATTTTTAGTTTTGTAATATATTCTAGAGCAGCAATCACTAAATTTTTATATAGACGGACCAAAAAAATCATGATCCGCAAACCGCTAATTGGATTTATGTGTTAAGTATATTAATTTAATAAATGTCACTGAATAGTATTACATAATTCTATGAAATGGTGATTTTATTACTTTTCATGTATTGTTATGAATTGAATTGTTTCAATGCATTTTAAAACATAACTTAATGTAATAAATAAGTATATTCTACATTTTTCTGAGGAGCAGTGAAATTTTCTCACAGAGTACCACTTTGAAAACCATTGTTCTAAAATTTATGTCCTTATGTAATGCTTTACAAATATCCAGCATTTATTTCTAGCTTTATTTGAACTAAGATTTATTTTAGAAGTTATTCATTCTAAATTCAACTAGTATTTAGTAATATTCAGAAATTTTTAATATTTTGTTGTACAAAATAACTTTATTGTAAATTATTTTCTAATCCATTTCATTTGCATGATATTCTTCTTTTAATCTAAATTAAAATAATTTATTATTTTCAATTTCTGATAGCCTGAGAATATTGAAATATCTAAGGATAATAATTTCTTGAATAAGCTGTATGTTCCTAAATAATTGCAATGAGAAATTTCAAATTGATTACTGACATCTTCAATCACTATTTAACCTATTTTTTTTATATTTGAATCAAAATGTTAATTTTTAATTAAATTAATTAAATTTTTAATTTAAATTTTGTATCTAAATTCATAAATTTTTCCCCATATTATTTAAAGATTCTCTCAAATCATGAAAAAACTAAAAACTTGGTTTTTAGGAAACATTCTTCTCCTTATTCTTAATTGGTCTTTCATATTTTAAAAATTAAATGAGAATTAATGATAAGTAAGATGAATTCTAAGGTAAAAAAAATGTAAATAAATTACTATTTATTTTAATTAGAATGAGAAACTGCTACAGAATTATAAGCTTTTTTACCTTTTACTAATATCTGTTGAATATGCTTATTTTTTGTTATTTGTTAGATTTGTAAATAGTTGCTTTAGATCAAAATAATTAATCTGTTAAAATTAATTCTTTTTTATGTTTCCTTAAATTCTTGCTATTTTCTGTTGTTAAAGTTCTGTTGTACATTAGTTTGTACATTATTTACTAGAGTATACGTTCAGCTAAAATATTTTAAATTTATATAAATATTAAAATGGAATTGATAAATAAAATAATTTTAATTGAATGACAAAAATTTAGTTTTTTAGATTTCAGATTGGTGTATTGATTACAAAACATCAGGTGGTGTTGATAATGAAGGCTGGCAATATGCTACTGATTTTCCTAGATCTTATCATGGATATAAGCGCTTCACTGATTATGTTAGAAGAAGAAGATGGTATAGGTAATTTTTCCTTTTCCTGGCATAATGAATATTCAACACTTCATTTGGTCCTCCAACGTATCCAATACAATCTTTTAAATCCTCATTCTGTTTTCTCACTTTCAAGTATTTTATATTATGATGATTAAAAGTAAAAAGTAGAATGTTGAAAAATATATATGAAGTTTGTATTTGCTTAAAGATTTAAAATATTCCATTTAAATTACTGAGCTAATTTATGTATGTAAAATATAACTAATCTGAGGAATCTAAACTCTTAATGTTAAAATTATGGTGAAATTGCTAAATGCAAAATCAAAAGGAAAGATTTGGAAAATGATAGAAAAGCATAAAGGGATTAAAAATACAGGATATAATATGTTAAAGATGCTAATAAAAGTGTGTGTGTGTTATGATATTGACTTGAGTAATTAAATGAATAAATGATCCTAGAATAGGAATAAGTAGTGATTTAAAACACCTAATTTTTAAAAAAATAAAATAATAAATAAGTAAAAAACCAAAAGCTTTTTTTATTAAATAACATTGATTTGGAAAAAGATGAGAAATCATTTAAATTGAAACTTTATTTCAATAATTATAACTCTTTGAATTTTGCTTTGTACATGGTTTAATTAGATAAAAAAAATCTTAAGCATATTTAAAAATATTTTAGTTATTTTTATATAAAAAATTTTAAATTATTACATCAATTAGAATCTTTACATAAATGTATATTATGTAAAGATAAATGTATAATTCTATTAAAAAGATTTTTTTAATACTTTTTAAATAGAATTGAATGAAATTGCTTCAATTGTAGCTATGGGTTCTTTATTATAGTCCTTAATTTTAAATTAAATTAAGAATGTTCATGTATGTTTTCACAAATATTTATTTGTAATATTCACTTAAAAAATTTTAAAAATATGACTTATTCTTAATTCAAGTATATTTTGCTAATAATAAATATAATACTTTTTATTTAGCATATGTCTAGTCATCCTAAAAAAATTTAATATGACTGGAAAAAGTTTTAAAACTCTTGGAATTTTTTCTTTGAAATTAATATGAATCCTATTGATCATAATTTCCGACTCCATTTTATATCATACATGATATATAAATTTGATTAATTGTTTTGCCGGTTTCCTTATTTAAAAAATAATTTTCTGTAGAAAACTGAAAATCCTTCTCTGAATACTTTGTTTTTCCCTTTTTATGATTAAGAAAAGAATAGAAAAATTTCTTCCCTGAAAGTATAATCGCCATAAATTCAACAAGCTGATAGTACTTCACCTAATCATAACAAGAAAAATAGGTTAATGCACATAAAAATGAAAAAAATAATATAGCATAATAAAAATTCAAAGAAAACATTTGTTCTCAGTTTTGGGAAGTTGGACTGAAGAAAACTTATATTTATGTTGATTATATATGTGTTTAATCTTGTATTTAAAAAAAACTCATAGTTATTTCAAATGTATTTTTTCCCTTCATAATTTTAAATAAATACTGTCAAAAATATAAAAAATTATATTGTTATTAGCTATTTGAATTCTAATTTTTCAAGTTAAATTAAAATTAATAATTTTTCAAAGTACTCTCACTTAAAAATAACTACAAAGAGCATTTTAAATAAGTATGAATATTTTCATTATTTTATATTGTTCAAAATATATTTAACTAAACTCAGTTCTATAAATACTTTTAAATTAACTTAAACGCACAAAAGGTTACACTTTATATTTTTATTTATTTATATAGGAAGAAAATAAAAAGTAAGAAGAAAAGTATAAATTGACACTATATTTTTCCTCTTATTTTTTAATATGTAAAATGCTCCCATTCTTAGTATATTTATATGTTAATAACAATGACATTATATTTTAAGTTAATACAATTTTTCATGAATAGTATAACTTGGCTGTTCTAAATTGATGTTAGTTGTTAATATATTGCTTTTATTTTTCCAATGGATGGTATTATTAAATTGGACTATATACTTTATTTGGATTAAGTAATTAAAATGTTTTTAATCAAAAATTTTTATTTCATTTTAATTTTTAGAAAATGTAAGCTTAGTACTACAGGACCTTGGCTGAAACTAGGCAATACTCCACTCCTTGATGCTTCGTTTCAAGTTGATCCAAATTCTGAAAATGATTCTATTGCAGTATGGGCAGTCGCAATAAACGGAGATGTTTTATATAGAGTTGGAGTTACACAAAAGTCACCTGCAGTAAGTTTTAAAATCAATAAAAATCTATTCATTTTTTTAATGTAACATTATTTTTATTGCTATAAAATTCAAGCAATTATTTTCAGTCAGAATATTTATTATGATCATCATTATTTATTACTAAATAATTAATAACATTTTAATGAATCGCTTTTGTTTTTAAAGTTAGAAAATTTTAATTGCTTTATGTAAATGTTCCTATAATTCAGTAGATGTTCGTTTTTATGAACCTTTAATTAATGAATATTTATGGCTTTATGAACAAATGACTGATTTCAAACATTTTTCATGGATGCAATAATAATTTTGATTTTCTTTAAGAGCTAAAATTTAAAAATATCTGTGTGTTTAGTTAACTCATTTTTATATATCTTTCATTTGCATTTTTTATCTAATTTTTTTTTTTTAAAAAATTTATTTTATGGCTGAGAAGAATGTGGATCATTTTTAACAGAAAATCTTTAAGCCCTTCTAATTGTGGACAGCTGCACTATTTATACAGAATTCTGTTATGTTTTGAAGAAATTAAAGTGAAGTTTCTTTTGCATTTGTCATCTTACAGTCTTTGTGTCAGAACAGAATAAACAATTTCATAAAGTACTTTTAAAAAGTATTATCATAGACATTGATTTCAATGATATTAAGAAATTTTCATTCATCAATGCACTTGTCAATATATTCTTGGAATAATGTTAAAGACTATATTTAGGGCATTTTTATAAGCAGGATTTATTGAGGATACCTCTGTAACTGAAAAAAAAAACCCCAAGAATATTTACCTGATATCTTCAAAAGTAATGAATTATTTATATGAATTCTGATTAAGAAATCCATTGATATTGAAGAAACGAACTTTCATTCCAAGACTTTGTATTTGGTTAAAAGAAATTTGCACAAAAAAGATATCAAGTGTGACCATATTGAAGAAGAATGAAAAAGAACTTTCAGATATAGAGTAAAAAGAAAATGAGATAATGGAACAACTGCTTGGAAAACAAAGTGCTGAACAACTCTTGCCTAAGTTGTTTTTCTGATTAAAAAAACAACTGCAAAATGCTTGACTTCATTTTTTAAAACGCATATCAAGAAACTGAGAAATACATTTTTAAAAATGTATCTTTTAAACAAAAAATTGATAATTTGATTTTTCATTAATAAAATAAAAGTAGGATTTGTTTTTAAATGTATATATTATTTTGCATGTTTCTTATAAAGTGCATACTAAAAATTTTTCTTTATTAAGATAAAAGTAGGATTTGTTTTTAAATGTATATTATTTTTCATGTTTCTTATAAAGTGCATACTAAAAATTTTACTTTATTAGTAATAAAGATATAAAAAAATTTACTTTTTTACACTTATATTTTTTGATTTTAAAAATTATTTTATTGTTGCCTATGAATTCATAGAAACTACCCTTTGCTGCAATAATATGTTTCATGCTGCTCATTGAGAAAATTTTCTTTTATGGTAAAAGTTTATGAAAGATATGTTGTAATCCATTAAAAAACTAGTTCTTTCTCTAATCACATTCATTTTTATATTACATTCATTCAGAAAGTAAAACTAAAATGTTTATATTAGAGATTAGATTTAAATCTTGTATAAAAAAAAAAAGAAATTCAAAGCTTGAATATTTACCTGCCTTAATTTGAATCCTTGAATCTTCCATTAAAAATGTATTAATTGAAGATTTTGGCAAAAAAGTTTTAATTGATTTTAAATGAAATTGACTATTTAAAATATAATTTATTACATTTTTATTCTATATAAATTTATTTACGTAATTTTAAATAAATATTTCCATTACTATTTGCAGTGATAAATTATGAACAGTAAATATACTACAACCTCATAGCATCAGGAAGCGTAACATAGTAATCCCATATGCAAGCATTGAAGTATATCAATCACTGTTTTCTATGTTCTGATAAATTCTTAATCTATTAAAATATTCCAATTTTACCTATACTAGTTAATAAAAATAATTTGCATACAATATTTTCTCACTTAAATGAATAAATTCATTTCATTTAAATAAATTAATATATTTTCTCAGATTTTAAAATTCTGTTTTGTCTTTTCAGTTGTAATCTCTCTGAAAACTCCATTTCTTATTTTCAATGTTTCATATATCTTTTATATTTTATTTAAGAACCTTTAAAATCAAATTTATTTTGTTCTAAGACTTATTCAAATTACAGGATTTTTAGCTTAACAAAGACTTTTGACTTTCCTAGGACATTTATATTTATTTTTAGAATTTAAATGTGTCTGGAAAGCCATTTAATATCATATGATATTAAAATCTTTTGAAATTTGGTTTTAAGAAAATGATTTATCTTAGATCTTTTTTATTGTTAATTAGCTAATAATAAAATTTTATTTCACTTTTAATATATATATTAATTAAATATTTATTTTAAACCTATAATTATTGTCAATTAGTTAATAAAAATATTTCATTTCATACTTCATTCATTATTTTAATGTTCAACTTCTTGATATATCATACATATATGAGGTTTGAAAACCACTTTTTTTTTGTCTATTATTGATGTTGGACATAATATTTTTGAATTAATTAACATTTATAAAATCTCAGACCAAATGTGTAATTGAATAGAATAACTAGCATATTAACATAGAATATCATATCCCATGTAAAATAAATTTTTAAATAGCTTTATGAAATTTCAAAAGAGTGTGTTCTTTTTATTTTAAGAAAGAGTATTTTCATATAGAATCAATGTATCTGATGTTAAAAATTTTGAAATAAATAAGTTCTAAAATGTATGTTTGATAAGAAAAATAATGGGTAAGTTATTCATTATAGTGCACTTTTCAGATTAGCAATATATATTATTAATAATATAAAAACTCTGCTAAACATTAATTGACTAGGGATTTTATTTTTAATATACACCTAGGTGTAATTTAAATCTAAAAATTGAGTTATATTGATTCTAATAAACAAAAAGAATAACGTATTTTATATAACATGTAAAAAATAACATATTAAAATTATTTTATAGAAATTATAATATCTTTACCGTCATAAATATTTTATGTTAACTTATAAAAAAAAATGAACTTTGAAAAAGATCAAATATTTTTGATGAATGCACTTTGAAAGGCTCTTTTTACTTTTTCTGTAATTGATTGTTTTCTATGCATAGTCCATTTTTTACTATACATTTTATAAGAAATTTATGGAAAAAAAATTATATTGTGAAATATTAAACAATAACTACTATATTTAACTTTAAAAATTCCTTAACTTAATGTTGGTCAAATTTGTTCTTATTTCTGAATTATATTTCAAAAAGGGTTTGAATTGGATTCATATTCCTTCTGAAAAGCCATTTCGATCAATTACTGTTGGAGGAAATGGATCAGTGTGGGGTATTGCAAATGATGGTTCTGCTCAATTACGCCATGGAATTTCCACATCAATGCCCACTGGTATTCTTTATTTGTTTGTAGATTTTATCTATTTATATATGTGGTTTTCTTGTGTAACATACATGTGATGTTATTTTATTCATTTAACAAAAAAATTACAAATGAATTAATGCCTAAAATTTTTATATTGGCTCTAAATATATATTGACAATGACTGAAAATGTCATTTATAGCAGTTATACGACATCTAGAAACTCCTAGGAACTAGGAGTTTGGAAAATTGTTTAAAGGACCTTTCGAAACTTCTGGATGCATTTATTTTTTGGTAACAAATATTATAATTTTTTTAGTCCTTTATTACAACATTTTATGATTTCCAATGAAATCATGCTGAAACTAAATTAAGGGTTAACTTTTATTGTTACTATTAGATAATAGCATGATCGATATTTGTTTATTATATTTATAACTGTTGACTAAATTAAAAAGCCATTTCAGTCATAATAGCTTCATGATGATCCAATTCAATCAGCATCAAATGTAGAATTTAAATTTATGTCTGAAGTAATCATCAATAAGATTGTATCAATCAGGTAGGTGGTTTTAGATTCTGTTAAATACACTGAATAAATTATTTAATATGCCTGAGGAAAAGTGTCTTTTCCTGACTGTAGACTCGGTAACAGCCATACAAAGATTGGCTTTTACGTAGTTCAGATAAAATGCATTCCCATTGTCTAGTTTGCAAGAAAGACTTGTGTGTTTCAAATATAAGTGAATCGGCTGGCAAATCTAATATGAAAGAGGAGAAAAAATGTATTTATTAGAGCAGATTGTATCTGCCAAAAAATCTACTCTTTTAGAAAATTTTTCATTATTGATGTTTTTTTAAAGATAGTGAATCAAAAGCATGTTCTAAAATTTTAAATTCTTTTTTTTTTTTTTTTTTTTTTCTTAAAAAGAAATTTCTAAAAATAAAATACTATGAGTCTTAAAAGTTTTACATAGTGTATTCAGCTATAGTTTTTGTAACTCTATAAATTCTCTCTTTCAAGCAATTTCCAGACTCTACTATTGTAAAGCAATTCAGTTGTGGTGAAAAAAAGTGTGCTTTTTTAACAATTTTTGAAATTGTACCTTATTTTTCTAATTTATTGATAGAAAAAATTCAGAATGCTAGTAGTTGTGTATTTCTCTTTGACAAAAATTTAAATAGTTATCTGCAAACAAAACATGTGAACTGTCAGATAAAATTTTGGAATAATGATACTGTTAAGACATGGTATTACTTGTTAGATTTTTTAGGTCACTCAACTGAAGATATTTTGTTAGAAAATGTGAATAAGAAGTGATTAAAATTAAAAACAGTGTGATTACTCTAGCTGTCAATAAATGATCCAAATGTGAACTACAGCCTACACATTTTACACAATGCTAACAGCTAGGATGTTCCTCATTTCCAGTAGTTAAGGTAGCAGCCAATGTTGTTTACAGACTATTCAAATACTCGCTCCACTCATAATGATGACTTTAATATTCTTAGGCCAAGCTTTTTTTGTTGCCTACTTTTGATTGATTATGGTGCATAAAATTTTGTGAACATCGACGGCTAGAAAATGAAAGTGTTTTAAGCAGATTGCTTGATATATTATTGTATCTTGAAACCATATTTGTCATTTTTTCAAAAGAAAAAAATTTCTAATCCTGGTACCAAAACTTTTGATTTGATTATAGTGTAAATAAGTACAAAAGATGTTTTATATATATATATATATATAATTGCTCAGGTAGTGGAACCTTTTATGACACTTTATCAAACTGATAAACCTATGTTACTATTTATTGCAGATTTCCATTCATTATTGAGACGTTTAATGCAAAAGTTTTTATGTATATTTTCTTTCAGTTTCTTAATTTAAACGTATTAGAATTGATGTAACAAATAAAGACAATGAAAAAATGCTAGTCATTTAGATTTTGGATTTGTTACCAAAAAAATCCTCAAAGCATTGTATTAACCCCTTCGCGACAGGTAGCGCAAACGCGTGCTTATTGCAGAGGCCGGCAGTGCCTTACTCAAGCGTCTGTCCAGAGAAGGGGGCATTTTTGCTCAACACCACATTCTTTATGATAAGAATACATCACATTATCACTATCACTACTATCAGAATCTGTTTCGGAATCAATATCTGAAATATTTTTCATCATTTCTGCTATTTCATGCACTGTTAAACATTTTTGACACTTCGGCATTGCAACGGTAAAAACGGAAAGAATTCACGTCTAACAAGATCTAATTATTTTCTACAAACTGCAAACCGAAATACCCAACGCTTTAGCGAAAATAAAACTTCTCTACTTACAATAAACAACTACCATGTGCCAATTTAAAGAGACCTCATAAAGCATGCAATTCGGAAACATTTATTTCCCCTTTTGTTTGTATAATCAAAAACATGTGTATGTGAGTCATGCTTCTCTCATTTCGAGTAGAAGGTCTAATGTACATGTATCTGAAACCATATGGACATACAGTGCCATCTTGTGGCAGAAATTATAGTTTTTAAATAGTTCCAGGACACTGGCACAAATACGTGACAGTCGGGACAGAAGAACGCTCTGGCACGCCTGCGTGTCGGCCGGGAAGTGAGTGTGTTTGTTGCTGGCATGTAGACGTGACAATTGGCGCGAAGGGTTTAAGCAAAATTTTAGTCATTTATTAATCATATTGTAAGTAGCAAAGCTAATTAATAAGGAAATCAGAAAATGGAATTTTTTTAATTGCAAATTGTTTTTAGTATCGATCCAAAAAATTTATAGAAAAATTTCCTTAAAATATATCATGTTTAGTGCTTTAAACTCATGTATCATATTAAGATCCTGATGTTTAATGAATCTATTGAAATGAATTGCAGAAACTTCTTTTGTACTTGTTTAATGCATCTAAAATAAATGTGTCAAAATGTGATTCTAATTTCATAGTTAGTTCATAAAGAAGTTCATGATTTTATTGAAGAGTTTAAATCATTGCAACTGACTAAAATTTCAAAATTGTATTGATAAGAAATTCGATCCTATTGAAGACAGAAGAGATACATTTTATTTAAACTTACTCTCAAATAAACAATATTATCACTTATAGAATGTAGTTACTTTGTTTTTGCTTCTCTCTCATGATCAAGCATCTATTAAACAGGGGTTTTCTTTGAATAAAAATTTGATTGTAGAAAATTTAAATAATCAATCAATTTTCACCAAGTGCATCCGAACATCGAAAGTGTCAACAATAAAATATTAGGAGAGTCCTACTTAGTTTTGCTGCTGGTGCCAGGTAAAAGTATAAATTAAAAAAGCAGCCAATAACAGAGAGAAAGCAGAAAGCACTTCTTGAAGAAATTGATAAAATGAAAATCAAAAGGAAGCATTTAAAAGATTACATAAAAGAACTGGTAAATTAGCCTTAATTGTAAAATGGAACACATGGTGCTTCAGAGAAGCAACAGTTATTATTCAGTATTAATAATGAATTGAAAGAAAAAACTTTAGAGATAGACAATTTGCATTTTTTAACAACATATTGTATGTATAAATAACCAAGACAAGTGAAAATCCATTAAATGATTAAAGAAATTAAAAAAAGTCTTGAATATGGATGTGAAATTTATATGATTTTAAAAGGATTTATAGCAAATACAAAGCAAAGAAAGATTTATATTGCTTTTATTAAATAATAATTGAGAAAAAAGTCACCTAGGTAACTATCTAATAGTTGCATTTATTTTGTTATGAATAAATATATTAATTTGAAAAGTGGTTATACACATTTTGAAATACTCAATAAATTAATGGATAGGAATCTTCTGATGATGTTAGAAAACTCTAAAATTACCTCTTGTTTTATATACATATTATTCAGTAATGTAAGTCTGAATCTTTTAATGAAATAATATTCAGAATATTTCATTAAAAGATTTTCTCTTATAGCTACAAACTCATTGAAGACTTTTGAAGTAATGAATTAAAAGTAGTAAATATAATTCTAACTTAAATAAAAAATATTAATTTTTACTATTATTTATTTTTATTATTTATGAGTATAGCTGGAAAATGTTGCATGGTTCTTGAAAGAAAAATGTTGCATATATTCTTAACCAAATTATATGCATATTTGGTAAAGAACAATTGATAAAATAAGAAATTATTTAACATGAATATTAATGCCTCCTGGAAATTTTTGATTTGACTCTTGAAACTTGATTTATGGAAATCTGTACGAACTCTGTTATAAGAAATTTACACCCATTTTTTTATTTATACAGAATTATTTTCTTGTTCTTTTATATAAACAAGTTAATTTTTCCGAAATATTTTTAATGATATTTTCAGCTGTTTTCTTGCTTGCAATTTCACAATTTGCTAGTTTAATTATTTACTAACTTCAGTGGAATGTTGTCATTTTGGAGTGTACAATTCTGAATAAAAAATACTCTTTTGTACCTGCCATAAAGGTAAATTTACTTCAAGGAATCTAAGCAACAGTTAAAATACTAATGTGGTAAGTGATATTCACTTTCATTTCAAACTGATGTAATTAAACAATAATACGTATCTAAATAATCAGTATAATGTAAATAAATAATTCATATTGATATTCATTTCTAAAGAACATTCAAGATAAATTGAGTAATAATTGTTTTAATCCTTTTTATATGGTTTTACATTTATTTTGTATATCTTTAATTGCATAAAAATGAAATTAAAAGTAGAAATAGTTAAACTGTATTTAGTAACATTAATTGTTAATTTTTTACTATATTTAATCAATTATAGAAATAAATAATATTAAAATGTCTTTCCATGTAAAATATTACATATTTAAAAGAAATAGATATATGAGCAAAAGGAAAAAGTAACTGCCGTAAAATCCTATAAGAGCTCACATTCTTTGTGACAAACAGAAAAAAGTGCCAAAGCAGAGCAAAATGGCGAAATAAGAATTCCGGAAATAGTTAGGTTTATCATATCTAATTTATCAAAGTAGGATTACCAAGTTTGGAAAAATTTGTTGCCTACCAAAATTATTCACCACAAGGATGTGGGTTCTGCTAGAATCCAACCATAACTGCTTAGTCTCATTACATTAAATCATAGATACACTTCATAAATAAAAAAATGAATAACAAACTGTGAAAAAGTACATCTGTCCACATTATTCTGTATGCAATCAAGTCGAAGATTATTATATCTCTATTTGAAATGGGAAAAAATAAAATAAATATATTTTTTACTTGTGAATACTTATTACCAGTAATCAAAGATGTTATTAGGGGTAAAATACAAATAATTATTAAACTGAAAAAGAACAAACAATAAGTATAAGATTAATGGAAAATAAAACCCTAGGAGTAATATTAGCAAAAGAAATTGTGATGAAGCAATCATTAAAAAACAACAAAATTATAAATCAATATTTTCTTACAAAAATCAAATTGTAATTGAATGAAATGAAATTAATATTTTTATCATCTTAACTGCTCTAGATAAACAATGTTAAGTATCTTATCATATGAAGCATAAATACTAAGATGTAGTTTAATTCCTTCTAGAGTGAATACTTGACATACAGTTAATCTTTTACAGGAATATTTTTATGTCATAGGCTATAATTTTTAAAGACTAAATCTTGTCATCTTATGAATGGTATTGAGGAAATTTTTCTGGACTTGTTCACCTTGATTTGATATTTGATTGACAATATTCCATTGTAAGTAATAAATAAAGAAAAACTGATTAACAGTTACCATTGCTTCTTTAATAGAAATTATGAAAAAATAAAATGTGTCTATTTCTAATGCCTGCTGTGACTAGGATTAGTCCTTTCAGCATTTATTTTGTACATCTAGCATTAAAAGGGACGGAAGTTATTGTAATTTATGTAGTAAGGCACCAAGTGGGTGTATCATTGTTTCCCTGAAAGTAGATGGTTCTTTATAATTTAGAAGCAAAAGATCACCAGATTTTGGCTGCCATACTCTTTTACATGGGTGTAATTTTACATGGAGGACATTGTGATATCAACATATTTTACTTACCCCATCCGCTCTTAGTAGATCTTTGGTTCGATCGATATTCAAGCCCACTGCCTTCTGATAGCAAGAATGAACATACAAGCCTACCAGACCACAGCAGCCTCCAGAACAAATGGAATATAAACTGCATATTTTTACTTATAAACACTCAATATCATTCATCAAAATTGTTGATTCAAAACATTTCATCGGTTGTATTTATCATTTGATTTAAATGATAAATATGACTAATGAAATTTTGAATTCATTCACAGTAAAATTACTTTTTTCCATTTAATAATTTTATTATATTCAAATAAATTTATTCTTTTTGTGCTAATCTATCTATATAAATAATTTTAAATTTCTATTGCTTAAAACAATGCTTTTCAATTACTATGTAGTGGCACTTTTGCATTCAACCCAATTTTAGAAATTTGTAGAGTAAAAATTGTTATGTTTTTTATTACGAGTAAAGTTTGCTTAAATCAAGAAAAGTACACTTTAAAATAAAGCTTGTTTTTTACAACTAAATAGCATATTTTTTACAGTTAAAAGCTTTTTTATCTTTGATATCTAAATTTGATAAAGTGAAATATTTGCCCTATGTAAAGAAATTTCAATTGTTCCCATTACCTACAATTACAATTTTCTACATCTTATTTGTGTGAATTCCAATTTTCAGTATTAACCAATACAAAAATGAAAAAAAGATTGAAATATTAAATGTAGAAAATGATTTGAGCATTGTCATTTTTATGACCAAATATAAATGAAATTATCCAAAAAACATCAATCACTAATTTCTCATTAAAAGTATCCTTAATATTATATTGTAATTAATCCCTTTGGCCACTTTTTAAAGTATCCAAGTCAGAATTTTAATTTGCATATGTTGAGAGTTTTTGTTGTGTACCAACATTTTCATGCATTGTATGCAAGATTGATTTCACATGCATGTTTATGAAATATAATTTAAAAATTACATTTTAATTATAATTATTTTAAAGCCGTGAAACTTATTTTAAAACTTCTTCAAATTCAAAATAAACATTCAAAGTTTTATTTCAATTTGTCAATGAATATAAATTTGTATTGTGTATATATACATAGACAGAGAGACTTTATGTATATAAATTTCAGTGAACTAATAATGCATATAATATTTCATTTAAAAAAACAATTTGTTTTCCAAAAGTGTACATAAAGTGTTGCTTGTTTTTATTTTTTATTAATATTACTTTTGTAACCTCAATAGTATGGAACTAAAATCCTTTGGCTGATATAAGAATATAGTAAATTTTATACATGTTTTTGTAGAAATTAAAGTATCTAATGTAATAACTTATTTCCTCTTAATAATATATACTAAATTATCAAACCCTTAAGCTTTAACAGATACTCTATTTGAAAATATAGATTTTATTGCCTGTTTTATATTTGCTGTTTTGAAAATTATATTTATCTTTACTATAGGTTTTATATATATATATATATACCATTAATATGCCATATTTAAGTTTTTAAACATATTTTATTTTTTTAAACATATATTATCTTGTGAAAGAGTCATTCACTTGCATTGATGGTTATTAAAATTCCCTTATAATTATATAACTTTCCTGCAAATATTCTTGTCAATCATTAACATGCTGATTACAAATTATATGGAGGTAGCCGTAATTGGAATAATGTTTAGAAAGTTAAAAAAATCTTATACTTGATGCAGTTTTCTTGTACAAGTGGATTTTTAGTTGAAATGTTTTATTTATAAGGAATTTTTTTTTAATGTGAAGTTTAGAAGTGCATTATTATTATGATTAAATTGATATTTCTTATGAAAAATTAGTTTTTCTTGATATTACTATTGAATTTTCTTAATGTTTAGACAATTAAGATCACAATAATAATTTAATTATTTTTATTTCACTTTGATAACTTTAATTATATTCTTAAATTTTTTCAGGCCAGTATTGGTGTCATATTGAACCTCCACAAATAGGTTGTCCTCTCCGTCAAGTTTCTGCTGGTAAAACAAAGGTATTAGCAGTGGATGAAGATAATCGGTTATGGTCTCGTCAAGAAATTGTTCCTATATACAAAGAAGGCACTCATTGGAAATTTGTTTCGGATGATATAAAACAAGTATCTGTTGGTCCTATGGATCAGGTAGCTTAAAATGTATTTTAAATTAATTTAATTATCCTTGCATTAAATTATCCTAGAAAACATATTTAAGTGATGAATTGTTGTGAATGTCTCTTTTCCAGTTTCATAAGAATCTCTAAATCTTTATAAACTAAGGCAAATTTTAAATCTTTAGTAAACTAAGGAAAATTTTTGTATTCCCGTTTAAAAGCTTTATTCACATTAAATACTTTTAAAATTGGTACTAGAAATTAGAGGTTCATTTTAAAAAGTGGGTTAAACTTTTTTAAATAATGAAACTAGTAGGGTATCTTTAGTTCTTTGAGATTGTGTGAGAAAAATAATTTTTCATTTACAAAAGTTCATACCGATTTTTTATTTAAATTGCCTCCTAATTCCATGTGCATTATATTTGTTAAGAAAATGCATACTTTCTGTATCAAAAATTTATCGTTCATTTTTATAACTGTTTATTTCTTAGCATTTTTTGTACTTTTTTAAAAATTTGATGAGATCTATTGAATAGGGATAAAATGCAAGTAAAATGAAACCATTTTAAAGCACAAGAAAAGAAATCCAAGTTTATGAATACATAGGATTACAAATTGTAAATTTTTATCCTCATCTACAATATTAAAACAAAACATTTTTAAGAATCATTTTTCAAATTATGCATATTTAATATCTATATATATAGAAAGAGAGTATTAAGTAAAATGTTATTCGACAAACTTATATTTTTTAGGTTTCTTTAATAAACATTTAACAACATGACATCGCTAAATATGTGTTGTAAATGTCACCATTTTATTTTTAGTGATTACTAAGAATTTGTTTTATATATTTAAATTATTTGATTGTTTTATATTATATGTAAAATCATTTTTTCATAAACGTTTTTTATTTTGAGAAATTAAATTTAAAAAATATTAAAACAGTATTCTTACATAAAATTTTAAATCAGTCTTGAAATTCAGTGAAAGGAGCATTGTAACAATGTTTGTTGCCCTTAAATTATATATTGCTTATTAAAAATAACAGTTTGAATATAATTTATCTTTTATTTATTAGTCTATAATTGTACGTAGAAATGGATAATTCTATTAATATTTTAAAATTAAATTTCCTCTAATATTGTTTTAGAACTTTTTCGTAAAATTAGTAAAGTTCATTTGTTTTCACTTCCTTGATTGTAATTTTTCCTATAAATGTTATGAGAAATATTTTTATTGATGCTAAAATTTGCTTCTTTTTCTTCTTTATTTTAAATTAAAATCACTCTTTTTTATATGTACTGTTAATAATAATATTGAAATTTCCATTTAAAATAAATTGAATATAACTTTGGTTGCGCCTTTGTAACCCATTTACTCCATTGTTGAGATCAGTTACAAAGGTCCCAGAAGTTTCTGGTAATCTCTTTTATTTGTAATCTCTAGTTAGAATTAGGTGCAGAGAACTTTTGTAATGTGTAATTGGACAATATTTACAGTCCTTGACAATCATGGCTTCAACTATCCTGACATTAATGATAGATAGCTCATGATGTGATTAAGGGCAAACTAATCCATGGAATAACATTATGATTTCAGATGTAATGATGTATTCAGTGAATGATGACTCTAAATAAGAGAACTAAGAATTTATTTGTAAAATCATTCGCCTTTTTGTAATCTCAATAATTATCAATTTCTCTGCCTTGTATATTGAAAGTAATAACTTTTTTGCTCTCACTTTACCAATCAACAATTTTACTACATGGCTACTCATTGTTCAGTAAAGATTTGCAGTTTAATTTTTAATTCTATTACTGTCTAATTTTTTACCACTGTTGTAGCACGAGATAAAATATGGCTATTGGTTTGACATAATAAGTCAGTGCGAGCCTCTGGTTTCTTTAAAGTGTTTTATTCAACAGCAACAACATGACTAGAGAAAAAGTTAGAAGTACAGTATGAAGAAATGGAATCACATGACCTAACACAGCGTCATCTATAGGAAATGAATGTTAGTTAGCTTAAGTGGAAGGAAGAAGATGCAACATCCTCCAACCGCAAAAGGATAAAATTTTAATCTAGCTAAAATTTCAAGTTAAAAATTGAACATTAAAAATTCAAATGAAATTAGCTTGTTACAAATACATAAAGCATCTAAACATGTGCTAAGGAAAAAAGCATTAATGAAGACCAATACAAAATTGATATTACAATTTAACAGGTTTGGCAGTTCTCAAAGTTTTACTTAAAATATCCGATGTTTCCAAAGGAAACAATCTTTGAAATGGTCGAACCACCTCACCATTTTCAGTTTTGACCCTTGCAACTCGGGAAACACCATCACGTCCTTTATAGATTTCAATGATTTTAGCTAAAGGCCAATCAACACGTTTCTTACCATCAGAGCTGATTAATACCATATCTCCCACCTCAAGTGGGGTTTGATGGACGTGTCTGGAATGTTTAAGGAGAGAAATATATTCCTTTTGAAAACACGTCTTAAGCTTTTGTTTAACGGACTGGAGGTGTTTCGCACGTTTGCGTAGGTTCAGCACATTCTGTTCAAGATCCTCGACTCTGAATTCAGTCTGATCCTGTAAAAAGAGAGAAGGTGTTAGTGGCACAAGATCCGATGGCTCTTCGGAGAGGTAAGTAAGAGGTCTGCTGTTGAGGATGGCTTCACACTCACACACAACAGTATACAGTTCTTCGTAGCCAAGACTCGCTTTTCCCAAATTCCGTCTCAACAATTCCTTCAACATTCTTACCACTCTTTCCCACCAACCTCCCCACCAAGCGGCAGTAGGTGGATTAAAATGCCAGGAGATCTTTTTCAAATCTGAATGAGACACAATTTTACTCCAATCGATATTTTTGAACTCGTTGTTTGCACCGATGAAATTGGTTCCATTATCAGAGTAGATTGTTTTCACTCGCCCTCGACGCGAGATGAATCGTCTCAAAGCAAGAAGAAAACTTTGTTTGGAAATGTCCGAGACAAGCTCGAAATGCACCGCACGGTACACTGCACACATGAAGATAGCAATCCAAACTCTATCACGATTTCGAATAACCAAGGGACCTGCTAGGTCTACTCCAGTTGTTTCGAAGACGGCCGACATTCGCACACGTTCTTCAGGAAGAGGAGCAAACATTGTAGTAGCAGGTTTGGACTTAAATCTTTGGCAAATTATGCATTTGGATACAACTGAACGAACAGTTTTCCTAGATCGCAAGATCCAGTATCTCTCACGAAGGATTGTGACTAGAATTTGTACACCTACGTGATGGAAGGTTCGATGAGTTTCCTCTATGAGTTTGGAAACAAGCTCATGCTTGTCTGGCAGCAGGATAGGACGCCTGAAAAAGTCATCATCACCTGTGAAGATTAATTTTGTCTCTACTCTAAGAATACCATTGGAGTCCTGGTATATGACAAAGTTAGGAGGAATTAATTTGCGGTTTTTTCCGAATGTCTGTCTTTGTATATAAATGAATATTTCAAGCTCAGATTGGGCGATCTCTTCGTTTGCTAAGTTCCCCTTTAAGATGGTTTCACTACGATTGTTTATTAAAGATTTAGCATTAGAACTAAAACGTTTTACATAAGCCAAAATTCTAACAATTGTAGAAAATTTTGAAACTCTATTAGTCCAATCAAAGAAATTGGATGCGGAGTTATTTAAGGAGATACTTGATGTAACAGTAGGTTTTAACTCAGTGGTTGCCAGTTCCAATGCATCGGAAAAATCACAATTTTCAGTTTTTGGCCAAGAGTCTCGATTTTCTAACCATTTGGGACCCTCCCACCAACGAAGACAAAAGAGAGTTTGGGCGTTGCATCCACGAGACGCAATGTCTGCTGCATTCATTTGAGATGGTACGTAATACCAATCATCTTTTGAAGAACTCGAATGAATTTCCTTTATTCGATTGTTCACAAAGGTTTTCCATGTTCCGGTATTCTTTATCCAACAAAGAACCACTTTAGAGTCAGTCCAGTAGAAGGTTTGGATACCAGAGATGTTCAAGGGAGTTTTTACTGTCTGGACCAAACGAGTACCAATTAAAGCCGCAAGGAGCTCTAGTTTTGGTGTAGACATTTCAGTTTTGATTTTAGTGATGGGATCCTTTCTTAGAGGAGCGACACGTGATTTTGTCTGAACTAATCTAATTATAACTTCATTTTCGCATTCGATACGCAAATGCCCTCCCACTAGCATCGCTAAACATGTGAATGGTAGTAGTTGACTCAGCAATTAATCCCCCAAAATAACGCGGAATTTGAATAAATTTCAAAAAACCCAAGTTAGAAAGCCAAATTTTAAATTCCTCTACAATTTCAGAGGGAAGTTTGTGATCCCATCCCAGCTTATCGTTTTTCCACGCTTTTTGCATTAGAAGCTTTGGAATGAGTGTTACGGTTGCGGTAAAACCAATTGGATCGAAATTTTTTGCGAAATCGGCAAAAGTTGCCTTTTTGTACATTTATCATTAATTTCAGTTGTGATGCAGTTAACATCACACGCAATTGTATCTGAATCAGGATACCATAAAAGACCAAGTACAGGAGAATATCTACAGTCATTTAAATCCCGATTTTCACTTTGAGAAGAAAAAACCCATCCCGTAAGCTCAAAACCAGCTTGGGACATTACTTGACAAGCCGTCTTTGAAAATTGTTCCGACTCGAGATTGTTTTCGACGCTTGTCACTACGTTGTCAACATAAAATGCATCTTTCAATTTTAGAGCGATATCATTCCCATTTTCTTACATTTTATCTAGGTGGTGATAAATTGTTGCCATAAGCAAAAAAGGACTTGATGAAAGGCCAAATACCACTCTACAATGTCTGTAGATTTTAATTTTGCGTTTTTCAAAGTCTTCCCACCAAAGAAAGCGAAGAAAATTTCTATCGGAAGGAGATACGCTTATTTGAAGAAATGCTTTGCTTATGTCAGAAATCACGCCAATTTTATTCCTGCGAAATCTATTTAAAATATTGAGAATCATTTCAATATAATTCGGACCTGTAGCTAAACATGACCTGCATGTCATTTCATTTTCTTTTTCGTTAACTGACACTAGTTCTATGATCCCCTTTTGTTCCCATTCCTTAAAAATGTTGTCATAAGACTCGAATTTTCCATTCGCGATAAGTTTAGAAGTCATGGAGCCTAAACGTCTCTCCGAATGATCTCTCAAATCACTTAAGTTTGGATGACCTTCAATCCATGGAAGATTTACTTCGTATCTACCATCACGAAATTTAACAGTTTTTTCGAAAAAAGACAAAGTTTCACTGTCGATTTCTGTTTTTGTTTTATTTTCTACGGGATCCCTAATACCAAGAATATCCAATGACCAAAGGTCGCAAATTTTGCTAGCACTATGCAGCGAAATTATGGACATAGCACGAGTAGAACTAGTTTTAGAGGATTCTGATTTCCCCATTACTACCCATCCTAAGTACGTTTGGACAGCGGTTAAACCATTGGGCTGTTGACTGATACAACTAGTCAAAAGTTTTCCTAAATAATCAGCACCAATAAGGACCGATATATCAGAATTATCATTTTCACTATCGGATAAATAAATACCAAGTTTAGTGAAGCATTTAGTATCAATTTTACTTATTTTAGGAACGGTACCACAAATAGTTTCTTTGTCCAACAATACTACTTCACACGAAAAGTTTCCGCGTATTTCCTGAAGCTCACACTTTAAAGCTAAATGCTTAATTTTTTCCGTTTCAATACCGCCTAATAAACTATGCATTAGAAACTCAGAATGGTCATGTTTTAAGTTTAAATACTCTGCAACATCACGAGCTATATAAGAACGCTGCGATGCCGAATCGAATAAACAACGAACAATTTTTTACCTGGAAGGGCCTGACACTCTTATTTGAAGTGTTTGTAATAAAACATGTGCTGAATGAGACGAGCTATGACTCACGACACTATTTGTCTCAATTTTGTTAATACATGCAACAGATTCTTTCCCTTTGCATAAATTGGGGCATAATATCGGATAATGTTTTTTAGTACAGACTATGCATCGAAGGCTCATTGTACATTTATCAGCGCGGCAATTAATTCTTAAACAAGATAAACATCTCTTTGCCCTAAGTACCTTGTCCCTTCTTTCCTTTAATGTAAACTTTTGAGCGGGGAAGCAGTCACTACTTCTATGCGTGGGGTTATCGCAGAATAAGCAATATAACTCAGCCCTGTTACGTCTATCATAGCCTCTTCGGGCATCTGTTTTAGTTTGAGTTGTTAAAGCAGCTGCAGTCGGGACAAGAGGCGCCGAATTTATTTTACGATCGAATTCAGTTTTATTTATTTTATCTACTTTGGTTTTATCCATTGAGCAAAAACCCTTAGCTATTCGAATCCGTTCACTGCCTATTACTTCATTCCGAAGAAACTGGATGAGTAATTCAAGGTCATTATTCATATTTCCTGATCGGGAAGTTGAATTCCTCTCTCTCTCCCATGCAATCAAAATATTTTCAGGAATAGAAGCTTCAACTAGTGGGTAAAGCATGCATGCGTATTTCTCTTTAGTTACACCCAAATTTTCTAAACAGCGCAAATGCGCATCCAATTGATCTACTAAGTTAATGAAAGGCATATTCTGCGATTGATTTAAAATAAGTTTTAACAGTTCGCGTACATACAATTCAATTAACATTTTATCATCAACAAAACGTGCTTTTAAATTTTTAATTACAGATTTATATTCATTTTTAGAAATTTGATACGATTGAACAAAATCGAAAGCCTTACCCTCGGTTGTCTGCATCAGATAGGCAAATTTAATGTCGTCCTCTAATTTAGGATCATCATCAATTTTTTGGAACATGGTCCAAAAAGAAAACCAATTCTTGGGATTACCGTCAAAAGTTGAAAGTTCCAGTTTAGGCAAATTAATGGAGATTCGATCGGTGGAATCCTTCGGTTTATTTCGATTTGCAGAGCTTTGTAGGAACTCCTCAAAGCGAAGTTTCGCAGAAGTAAAATCATCACGGTAGTTTTCACACCTTTCAAATTCAGCCTCTATGATCTCGGCAGAAGAGGAAGCCTTACCTTTGGCTGTTTCTTCGGTAGTTGAAGAAAGATATTGTATGACTTTCTCATCATTTTCAAACAGCCTCCCAGATTTTTCTTCCAGTATAGAAAATGCGAGGGATGCCTCTTTAACATTGTTGGCTGCGATACATGTATCCAACTCTTTAATCGTTTTTGTTACAGCAGTCCGCAAAACTTTGCGTTGAATCAAACAGCTGTCATCCATAGTTCCTTTTCGGAAATTCCAATTTGAGCGGGTAAATATTGCTCGAAATTCAGTTGCATCGCCAAATACTGCGCGAATTTAACGTTGGGCGCCAGATGTTGTAGCACGAGATAAAATATGGCTATTGGTTTGACATAATAAGTCAGTGCGAGCCTCTGGTTTCTTTAAAGTGTTTTATTCAACAGCAACAACATGACTAGAGAAAAAGTTAGAAGTACAGTATGAAGAAATGGAATCACATGACCTAACACAGCGCCATCTATAGGAAATGAATGTTAGTTAGCTTAAGTGGAAGGAAGAAGATGCAACAACCACTCATAATTTAACCCAGTTACCTACTTGCCTCCTTGCATTTTTTGTCATTCTTTTTTTTAGTTCTGTCATAATTATGTGTAATATAATAGTGTTAATTTATGCTTGTATTGCACTTACTTTTTTGAAACTTAAAAATTTATTTACTTCATATATTTTATTTGTTTATAAACAATTTAATTTTTAGAAATTAAGTTTGGTTTCCAAAGATTATATTTAAATTCTTCATTGAGGAGTGAATTGAGCAAGTCTTAAAAAAATATTAAAAAGAACTGCTTTTATTCAGTGAGTGATCAATTTTAATCTTATCCCAAAAATAAATGCTTTTGCCTGCCTCTATTAGCATTTAGATATCAGTTGTGTTAAGGCCTGCTGCTCTATGCTTTGAGTCCTTGAAAATACTATGTTTCAACAGGATAATATACATTACCCTTTTGCTGGTATTTATGAATCTTTCTTGGAGAATAAAAATGTTCCAAGAAAATGTTTGCCTTAGGCAGCTTGTTCTTCAACTCTCTCACCAGTAGAAGTCTGATCAATATTTGCCAAGCTACTGCATTATCTCTTAAGGCAGTTACTAGGTCAGTGAACTTTGTCATTATGTTGAAGTATCACAGAGAGTTGTGATTCAATGATATCTGTATCATTATAACTTCCATTGATGAATGTTCTAGGTACTAATTTCTCAAGAACTTCCTTATTTAATCATTCATATTTTCAGTGTAATACATTTGACCAGTAAAAATCATCTTGTTAATTGCATTTTTTCCTGATGTAGTGATTTTAATTTTTGGTGGTATAACTAGCAAAGTAAAATCATATCTTGTCTTTGCTTGGAATACATAGTTTTAATCTAATAGATAGTTTTAATTAAATAGAAAGGTGTTTAACTGTAAAAAGTAACAAAACGACTTGATTTGACCTTTTTTATCAAATTTGAAAATTAGTTATTCTATCTCTAAAATTAATGAAGGAAAAATTGTTATTTACAAAATTAATGGGCAGTGGCAATTTAGCACTCAGCAACATTTTGCAGATGGACATGGAAAAAAAGAATGTGTATGCCTTATATTCGTTTATATGTAATTTTCTACATATTTATGTCCTTTAACATCTTTAAAAAAGGTGTTTTTGACTTAAGCAAAAACTCATGATGAACATGACTAAGTAAGCACATTTGATTAATGTACCTAATAACAGATAGTTGTTCTTTTCTACAGATTTTATGTTGTGGAGGACTGTTGAAATGTCTCACATCAATCAATGTGTACTGTATCTTTATTTTATATTTCTTTGTATAAATTTCATTTCATTATGCATTAAGTTCCTGTTCTCTACAATTTTACTATTTTTTATTTTTTTAAATAATTTAGAAATTTTACCATTTAGGGAACTGTAATCGCTGTATCTTGTAGCTGATAGCTAATCCTTTAACATTTTTAGAACTGTGTAGGTATTAGCATTCTAAAATTAAGGGAATAACACGGGAATTTACAGGTCATTCTTTATATTATAATACTAGAAGATATAATTAATACTACTCTTGGCTTAATTAATGTTATTGAATTAGTAGGAACAATCACTAGTATAGAAATCTCCTTAGATTAAATATAAATAAAAAGTAATATCAAAAGTCATTAAAAATAAAATCATGCATCTGAATTAGTTTTTAAAATTAATTCATTTGAATTACAAGCATAATTGTGATAAAAATAGATGTAGGAAATTTTCTTTTATTTATTTCTATGATTGATTGCTCTAGAGCGTTCGCTTTTCCAGTGCATTGAATGTATTATATATGCAGAATTTTAATTGATAATACATTAAAAAATATTTTATTTATCATAGATTTGGTGCATAAAGAATAGCTTTGTAACTCCATCAGGTGTGATTTATGGAGTTGTTTGTCGTAGAAAATGCTTAACTGAAGATTCTCCTTATGGAAATGATTGGGAACAAGGAATTGGGGTAAACTTTATTCTGATTTTTTATTCATTCAGTAAAATTGTTTTATACATTTGTTTTCATTTGATGGGATTTTTGGTTTCAAGTAAAAGACCTCATTGAATATTTTGTTTTGTTTTAATATTTTTATTTTGTAAGACAAATGAATCATGATTTAAAATTTTCAATTTTTGCTGGGAAGAAAATATTTTATGTTTAAGAATAAAATAATGCTTATTTAATAATTTTAATATCTTGCTTTTTTAATTATGTGTAAAATTCGAGATAATTATTAGTTTCTTATAGTGCTACGGTATAATATGTGATGTTGAATTCCGTGTCTGCCATGTACCAAATTCTTCCATTAGCATAATTACGACTGTGCATAATTCACTCTTATCTAAATCTTGTGGACTTCAACATGATTTTCATATGACTCTATGCCTTATAATTTTAAATAAGAATTGATGTTTATCATATTTATGCTAATTCATATTGATTATATATGATTTATAAGGTGACTATATAAGATGCAACAAAGTTATTACAGCTACAAATTTTGTGAAAGTATGCATGTTGAAATGTAGTGTACTTAATTATTAATTAAGATTGTATTATCAATATATAAAAGAAACCAATTCTTGTGATGCAAATTATATTGTTAGATATAAAAAATATTGAGTTTACCTTTGATATTTTGTGTTAACTTCTGAAGTAAACTATGTTTCATGTGCTTATTAATTAGAAATTATTGAAAAACCATAAATTTTTTTTAAATCTCATTAATTTTCTCTCTAAATCAGTGAATGTAAATTTAATCAATACATCTAAATTTATTGTGCCTTATTTTATTTGAGCATGATTGCATTTAATATATATAAATATACTTTAATTTCATTTACATTTTATTTATCATTAAAAATCTTTTTTTTTTTTTTTTTTTTTTTTTGACATTCTAGGGCAGTTGGTCATACATTACTGTGAGAGGAAATCTGTCTCAAGAAAGTTAAATTCGATATTGAATTAAATTAATTTTCCTGTTTTAAATTTAAATTAAATTTGATTCCTAATGTAATTTTACTTTTTATGTACTTTTACATATTTTTCAATGAGTAAATTATTGTAGTTTTATTGGTAATGAAGCTAGGTTTCCATATGTATTTATATCCAAATTTCTTATTAAGTGCAAAATCATATATATTTTCACCACCAAGTCATAGTTATTAATTAAGTATCTATACTTCATCAACTTAAGAAATACCCGACATAAATATCCTTATTCCTAATAAGGAAACTTTTGTCGTGTGCAGAATATCATTGTTTATGAGAAAATATTATTAATTAACTTCATTAAATATATAAATACATTGTATACTTATATAATAAATGAAAAAGAAATAAAAAATATATAAATCTTAAGTAATGCAAATTATATGTGTGTTAAAACTGATTTTATTTACACACATCTTATTAAAAATGTCATAAATGTATTCCAGTATGCAATATGTAATTGTATTATATTATATCTAACTAAAAATCTTCATTGATGTATGTAGTGATTATTAGTCTTCAATAACATCCTATAATGATATTTAAATATTTTTATGCATCCCCCCCCAATTTGTAATATTGAAAAATATTCTTATATATGCAAAGTGTACAATGATTCAAGATGTTATTATAGTGAATTGCTATTGTTTTTTAATATCTTTAAGAGCCTGTGTAAATTTATAAATTATCAACTGTTATTTTTTTTTAAATTTAATTTTTTTTTTTTTTTTTTTTTTACATATAATTTTTATAAAATTTATCAATTAGTATATTGGGTATAAACTGTTAACAATCTTTTAGTTTTTATTTAATGATGACTTTATGAAAAGTTCTCATTAAATAATGTGCATCATATATGTTACAAATTTTATTATTTAACTAACTTTTCAAATTAAATATAATATCTGTTACTTTGTTCAGCTGTGTTGCTTGCCATTACTTTGACATTCGCAATTAAATAAATGTATACATAAGTTTAATTAATCTTACAATTTTTATATGTGTAGCTAAATTTGTGGATATATTAATAATTTTTTTTGTGGACACAATAATTTTTAATTGAATTTTTTGTCTGCAATGAATATAGTCTGAAATATTTTTAATATAAACTTCTTTACAAATAAATTATGATCAACTTAAAAGATGATTGCATAAATATAAATCCTTTAATAATATTTAATAAAAGTATGAAATTTTTAATATCAGTGCTTACTATATACTATACAAACTTGATACAAAATAAAATGTTTAGGCATTTCATATTTTCAAATGTGATCTCCCTTCATGATAAAGAAATTATGAAACATGAAGTTTTAAATTAAAATGTTTTAACTCCTTATATATTTTTCAATGTAAACAATTTTTAAAACAAAAATAACTAATTGATTACAGCTTTTATATATATATATATATATATATATATATATATTATTCATTCTGTCAATATATAAAAAACTATAAAATGTCTAAACAATAGATGAAATCCAGTCTGGTTTAAGCAGAATATGCAAAATCTTATTCATCTGATGCATTAATTAAGCATAAAATGTCAAATGCTTTTCACATAGAATGTTAAAAGAAAGTTATGGGTATAATTTTATTGAAAAAATGTTTAAAAAATATAAAAGTCTAACAAGCAAAATAAAATAAAAATTATTTTTATTAAAAAATAAATATATATAAGCATACTGTCATTGATATTAAAAAATAATTTTTGTGGTTAAATTTTGATTTTTGCTGCATCTTCTTGCATTTTAATCAAAAAGTTTATATTTTTTGTTTATTAATCAACTCTTACTTTTCTTAGATTTCATTTTAATTATTAGATTATGCAATCAATTCCTTATGAAATAAGTCCAAAACATTTTGCTAAAATTCAAATTAACTTTTTCATATGAAAGATAAAAATAAGTGTAAAATAATTCTGTCAGGAAATTATGTTTAATCTGCATCAACAAACTCACACTTTAAAAATAATATTGAAGGTAATATATATACTAATACAATATATATATATACATATATATATAATATGTGTGTGTGTACATGCAGGCGTTCTTTGGCCCACTTTTAACATAACATTGTTTGGACATTCCATAAAATGTTTCAGTTCTTATTCATTAAGGGTAACATGTATAATGAAGATGCATGTATGCAATTATATACTGTCATATTATGTAGCAATTTATCATGATTGTTGAAGCTTATCTAGTTCCTTTTGTTGTCATACTTAAAATCTTTATATGTATATACTGAACTTGTATTATTTTTATTGATGATACTTAGTCTTTTGTTAAATCTTATATTGTAGGAAAATATTTTAGTAAGTTTTCTGTGATATTTAAATGTGTTTTGCTAAAAATTTGTCATTGCTTATTTCCCATATGCAAATTTTATAAAAATCCCAATAAAAGAAAATCAAGTTTTCTTTGTTTGTTAATTTCATACTATTAAATTTAATGCGTTTATTAAATCATAGCTTTATTTTAAATTTTTATAAATTACTTAGGTGATAAAAATTTTTATTTGAAACATTCTAAAAAATTCAGCAGAAATGAGGGAAAGTAATTGAAAAATTATTTAACACATTAGAAATTGAATAACATACAGAATAATGTGATAAAAATATAAAATTATTCTTTTATAACGCTAATTGATTATAAACTTGTGCTGATTAATTTTATTCTATTTTAAATTATTGGAGATTTTAAGTCTTGTTCATATTGGAAAATTTCACAGTCTATTACTAATTACATTAATGTATTTAACTTTAAGAGATAACTGTCACAATTACTTCATTTTAGAATTGTGCAGATTATGTATATTATATTATATTTTATGCATAAACTTACCTGAAAATTAAAAATGGCATTTTATTCTTTATATTCCTTCAAAAAATATTATATACTGATTGCATTAAATCTGTCAAAAGACTTGATAGAATTGACTTCGATTTTAATAGCTTTATAATCATAATAATCATTAACATTCATAAGCTATAATTCAAGTGGCATTATAAAGATTGGTTTGAAACATTACAATTTATCAATATTACAATTCAGTGCAATAAAAATAAGGACTTCATTGATTAAAAACTTATCTTGATGAATAAGTTGGATTAATTTCCTAATTCTTGGAAATAATTGGAAATTAATTCTACTTCATATTTAATTGTGATTTGTAATTTTTTATCTGTGCATCTTGTGGGGATATATGTCTTTAAAATTATTTTCAGTATTTTGTTCATGAATTTTTGTTTTAACTAGTAAAAGACCATTAACTGGAACATTAACAGTATTTCAATGGAAGCTTGTCAATTAGGCTTAAAAATTTCTTAGTTGTTTAATCCATTCTGTTAGATAGTACCAATATTTTTCATAGTTTTCTATACAGTGCAAACTTGAATTTTTTAAAGAAAGATTTTTGCAGACATCAATTTTCTTTCTTTTTTCTTATCAATTCTATTATGTTTTTTTTTTATTTTATTATCTAAAATTTAAAACTTTCCTCTAACAGTTGTTTTTTTATCACAAAATAAAATCATGTGTGTTTCTCATAAAAATATTTCATTGAAATATTTGATGAGACACCCCATATACTTTTTTTGGAAAATAAATGTAGATAAATATTTTGATTTATTCAATTCTATTTGAAAAAACTCATTTATTATTCCAAATATTTACTCTTTACAAATGATAAAATATGTAACATGAAAAGCATAGATCTGGGAAATTAATGATTAGCGAGCATAAGCAAAGCATTCAATTTTTCTAGAAAGAGTTGTTGATGGAAAACGTTTTTGAATATGTAGTTTTTTTCTCCTTTAATATTGAGTATAAGAGTTTGACTTGAAAAAACTCATAAGAAAATATGTGACTTTAAAAAAACTACAATTTTGATTATGTTCAAATCTTGATGGTTAAATATTTTCTCTGAGAATCTGTCAGGTAAGCCTATTTATATTGACATTGTAAGAGATATGTCATTTGAAAGCACAGAAATAGTGTGATGAAAACTATTCACTTCAAACAATGTAATATGAGAAATATTCAAGAATAGTATCTCTCGAAAATATGCATTTCTAAATTATATATCTACCTGTAATTCTTAATAATGTTATTGTCTGTTTAGTATTAAGTGATTCAACAGAACAAGAAAATCAGATTGGTTTCTTCGTGCAGTGCATAAATACTGTCATGTATATTAATATTTCAGTAGAAATTAATCATCCAAAAAATATTGATACTTATCAACAATTCAATTGCAACTGTAATATATTTAACACTATTGAAAGTCTGACGAATACCCATATCTGAAATTATGATTTCCGCTATAATTTAGCAATGTCTGATACTATTTAAAAGTATAGATTTATATACAATCAGAGTGATTTTCATATGATGCCATAATGCTTGAGCACCTACCAAATTACAAAAATTTATTTGTGCTCGGATTAGACAAATATTGAACACTCCATAAGCCTTATATCAGTCATTTTCATGAATTATATTGGTCATATTACTTTTATGCAATGCACAAAATCCAGATTCAAATGACTTTATTGAAGAACATTACTCTAACACAATTATTTTTTACTACAATTTTGGTTAATCCGACTTTTTTTTAAATGTTCTGTTGTAAAATTAAAGCAATTTATCCTGTCTAAATAGAAATGTGTGCAGACAACAACGACCAAACATAGAGATCAAATTATCTTACTCATCAAGACATCTCTCCAGAAATAATTCTCATGTACTAGACTCTGGTGGTTATCAGTTATCAATTTTATTTTAACAAAGTTTTTTATCAATTTTATTTATATATAAATTTAGCTATCAATTTTAGTTTAAAATTGATAGCTAATATCGACCATCTTGTCAAATCATAAAACCTTTTATTTCGTATCTTTCACTCACTATATGTATTGAATTAAAGTGTGTGTTTTATGCTTAAATATTGAGTAGCTTTTTTAAAAAAAAAAAAAAATTCCAATGCATCATCATTTATTCTTCAATTTTATTTCCTAATTTTTGTTTTTTTTTCCATTTTATTAAATCAGTTTTGATTCAACAAAGAATTATAATCAAATTTCAATTTATTTAGGGAATTTATTGAATACAAATGGTAAATTTCTATAAAAAATACGATTTGCCAAATTAAATTTCTAAGCTTAGCTGTATTTTATTGGTAATTTCATTACTCTAATGTTTATATAAGTTGAAATTTAAATTATGTATTAATGCTGTGTGAATAGTATATTTAAATTGTCTTTTTTAAAATCTTTTTATTGTTTCTTTTTACTTTTAATTTAATATATAATGTTTATGCAAATAAGATGTATCATTTACTTTTAGGTATCTATATGTATATTTTTCTTTTTATTATATTCATTTTTAATTTTTGTTTCCAATTATTTAGTAAATTTTACTTCAACTAAATAATTTTATAACATAAGTATTCATATCTCAACTAACAGAGGTAAACTAATATAAAAAAAATTAAATTTTTAAAAGATTTCATCTTTTTTTATTAAATTAATGTTTTTTATTTAATTTATTTGAAGCTTTTAAAGAACATTTACTTTTAGTCATAAAGGCAAATCAAACATAAAGAAAAATGATGTCATAAACAAAACAAACATAAACAAAACTTTTAATTCCCATCCTTCTTTATATATCATTTGTTTTTTAATCTAGTCAAATCTAAAATGATAAAATTGAAAATAAGTTTTGTTTTCATTATTGTAATTTTAGAAATATCTAATGATGTATAACATTATTAATAATTTTGAATGAATCTTATGAACTATATTATTTAAAATGTTTTCTACTGTGGAAAATTAAGGAATCATGAAAGTCAATTGTTCAGAAATAAAGCACTGAATTTTTTTTTTTTTTTAATAGCATATAAACTATAAATGCAGCATTATCTAAAATTTATGTAATTCTCTTGTAAAGGAAATAAAATATGTTTATACATGTATCAAAACACATTATATTAATGTTTTGTAAAAATAGATAATTTGTTTGCATTTATTCCGCAAACTTTATGAATTTCCAGAATATATTGAAATAAATATATTTTTACAAAATATATGCCAAAAAAACTATTATTTTATTCATTAAATTTTCCAATCAAGGATTTTTTAATCTATTCTTCAATATTTGATTAGTTAGTAACTGATAATAATCTTTATGTAATAGGAATATATTTATACTAACTTTAATGTTTTAAACAGTATCTGCTTCATTTATTTTCAGAATGAATATTTTTGATAAATCTTTGTGTAAATAATTTGTTATTTTATTTTCTGATGAATCAAAAATAGTCTGCCTTTAACAGATATCTTGTATCATAAAAATGCTTAATTTATTATTTTGATATAACTTATGAATAAATGATTCTTTTGTAAATTGTGAATTGTATATTCTTTAATGCTTGTATTTTTTCATTTTTAAAATATTTCTTTTGATTATTTTTCTTAATTTTTTATGTAAATTAAATATTTTAGATTGTTGTTTTGTTTTGTATGATAATATTTTGAAATTTTTAAATAAAGAGAGTAATTCATCAGATCATATTTTAATATCTGTAACTAGATTCAACATAAGAATTTTTCATGGTTCAATTTTTTTAATATTTTGTCATTGAGTTGAAAAATTAAGATTGTTGGACTTATCTTTTGATTGCATAAATTACTATAAAATTTTGTATTAATGGCTTAGGCCATTAAATTCAACCTACCCGTTTATAAAACAAATTATTATGTTGCCTTTAAAATGTGAATGGTTTAGAAATGGAAATGAAATTTACAATTAATTATTTACTTAAAAGAGAAATAAAATACTTGTACTGTAAATGTAACACTTTTATTATTATATTTTAATTACATTTTACCTCTGGAGTTACTTATAATTTTAAATTTTTAATGTTTTGCTTTCATCTACTTTTATTTTTTTTTAATCAATACAAAAAATATTGGTTATTTTCTTCATGATTTTTTTTCAACTATAATTAATCATATGACTCAGTATAACAATTTCAACTTTTTATTAAATTTTTTAAAGTTAGAATATTACAAAGTATACATATTGTAAAAATAACTTACAAATTTGATATTATTATATTATATATTCTGAGTATATATAGAAGATAATCCTTGGTGCTATGAAAAAATAGAATAGTTTTAAATAGGATAAAAATAATGAAGTATGCGAAATTTTGACGCATATTAAAAATCCTTGTAAGTTATTCTAATTCACTTTTACGTAAAAAAAATTTGGTTGGAATTGGTCTGTATTTATCTATTGAATTTTCAAAAAGAACAGTTTTGTCTTTTACTATCTTCGTTTTCTAAATTTATATATCATGTGTAAATTACCCTTGTGGAAAAACCCTAATTTGTTGAACAGTATATTCGTTATTAATTTTTATGACTTTTTACATACGTATTGTTTGACCATGAATTCAACAAATTATAATTTTGACTCTCACTTCAACCCTTGGTATTTGTAGTGTTTTACAATTATAGATCCTTGCTGAATTAGCCTTTGAGTGCAAGAAAGTGATGATATAGCAATAAATCAAACATCATGTATATAGTTGTAGCTTCTGAAATGACTGATGTTGAATTAGTAATTTGTGTAATTTTACAGTTTATAAACTGTTTCATTTTAATGAACACCGATTACAGCATTATGAAATGTATTTCATATTTAAGTTTTTCAATGACGCTTTGTTAAAATAATACATTGATAAAATTATATCTATGTATCATTCCGATGTTATTTTTATTATTTTTCGTCCATATTATCATTCATAAAATATCGACGAAAAGTAAGATTTTGTTCACGTATAATCAAATTCCGTGTCGAGGTGCTTGAACATGTTACATTAGTGAACGTAGCCAACCTTCTCACTCCTATTTCAATAGAGCCATTAAACTTATCTGAATATATATAATCGAATGTGTACACTTTGTTTCGAACTTCATATTTTAAAACACTTTGGTATTCAGAGAAACACCAGCGGAAAATAAAATGAAATACTACAATGATTTATTTTTAATATAGTTAAATAAAAAATTAAATTTCACATACTACTTTATAAGTAGGAAAGGAAAGAAATATCTGCAACTAGAATTTTGCAATCGATATTTTAATGTAACAACTTGTAATCAATACTTTTTTCCAAACACTCGTTATTTTCAGTAACAAAGTTAGCGCGGATCCGGATATCCTGAAATAATTACAATTTATACGATAACTGTCTCTGGTACAGAAGTAACAGTATTTTGAAACAGGTGCAGTTGCAATGTAATCGACTGGAAGTACCCGTTTCAAAGTAATCGGTACAGCTGCTATGCACTCGACGGGAAGTAACTGTTTCAAGTATAGATGAGCCAGTACAGTAACAATGTCATCGACACAGACGGATGAATTAGGGCCACACAGTTTTGGCTTTCACTGCAATGCAAGTTTTTTTCCTTTTAGCGTATGTCAAGAATATAAAAGCTCTAATTCTTGATGTGATGTATTTCCGCTTTACTCTAGACCTCCTCATAATAATCACATTTTAATTACTTACAGCCAGGAAGTCCACCAATCATTGTCAGCTAAAGAAACCAAAATGTGCTAGTAGTTTATTTTAGAAATGCTCTGCTCGAGAATGTCTACAAGTCTCTATTATAATTTTGTTGTGCACGAAATCTGAATTTAATTTAATTATTTTGAAAATTATTATCAAGAAATTTATTTTCAAACAGTTTTTGTATTTAAAATTTTAAATAAAAAGGTATATGATAGCTATTACAATGTTATAATTTGTAATTTTAAAATATCATTTTGTTAATATATATAATAATAATTTTAAAAAAATTAATACTATATTGGCTCAGGTGAAACTTCTTTTAATCATTGTTCGAAAGCAATTAAATGCATCATTTGATTTTTTAAATAAAAATCAATTTTTTTTAAGTTTCTACATAGTTAAAATTGTAATGTCATTTCAAATTGCTGCAATAACTAGTTAATTTGCTGTTTAATTATTGATTGGTTTTAATCATTTCAGATAATTTCAAAATTCAACACTATATTTCTAAAATTATCAAATAATTGTCAAAATCAATAAAAAAATGGTTTTTTTGCTTTAATGCATTTAAACTGAAGAATTTTAACAAAATTTTTGTAATTTAAAAAAGTAATAAGCTAACTTAATTACCTAACAATAGACTTCCGAGTATATAGTAAACTACTGAGTTCAGTTTAAAATATGGTGAAAAATTTTGAATGTAAATTTTTCATATGAAATTCATCGTACCGTATGATTTCTGTTTGTAATTATGTAAAAAATACCGTACCATACAAGAAATCATGTTGTTATAATATTTCTTTTAAGATTTCTTGATTCGTTTAACGCAAATATTAAAATGAATGTATTTCTCGCATGAAAATTTGTTTTTCAAAAGGAGAATAAAAGCAAAAATATAAACGGGCAAACTTAACAATATTGTGATTACAGTGTTATTCTAATAATTGATTATTTAATATAGAACATATCACATTTCTACACATATAATCAGATTAATTCTACATTAAACAATGCTTATCTAAATTATAACTGCTTTGAAATGAAAAAGATTAAAAAAAGTAAATTTAGAGATTTTTTTTTTTTTATTATTTTATTTATTTTTTTTTTTAAGAAAATATTTTAGTAAAATAATGGTTTTTTACCTTCTTTCTTCTTTTGATAGTTATAAATAAAAATGTTTAGCTACTTTAGTAAATATTCATAAAATATATTTTTGTAAGCATAAATTCACTTATCAGAAATGAATACTTTATCTAGTTTCGAAAGCATTAATTTTGCATTAATGTTACCTATTAAAAATAAGTATCTTAGTTTACTATTTTACTTCAACGCGCGATACAATTTATTTATTATATTAGACACATCTTATTCAAGCTCGAACTATTTAGCTTAATATCAGAATTAACTCATTGAAATTTTATTTTGGAAACACTAAAAAGGAATTTTTTAAAAAAAAAAAAAAAAAAACATAGTACATATTTGTAATATTTTGTTTCAAGAATATAAAAGTATAATTTTTAGTAATGCTGTTAGATATTGAAGTACTTAACAATATTGTGTAATACTGGCCATTAAAATTGCTACACCAGGAAGAAATGCAGATAACAAAATGATATTTATTGGACGAATATATTATACTAGAAATAACAAGTGATTAAATTCTCAAAAAATTTGGCTGGATAGATCCTGAGAAATCAGTACCCAGAACAACCACCTCTGGCAGTAATAACAGCAGTTATACGCCTGGGCATTGAGTCAAACAGAGATTGGATTGCATGTACAGGTACAGATGCCCATGCAGCTTCTCAACACGATGCCACAGTTCATCAACCGTAGTGTCGCTCGGCAACCATTGACCAGACGTTTTCTATTGGTGAAAGATCTGGAGAACGTGCTGGCCAGGGCAACAACCGAACATGTTCCGTATCAAGGAAGGTCCGTACAATACCGGCAACATGCGGTCGGGCATTATCCTGCTGAAACGTAGGGTTTCGCAGGGCTCAAATGAATGGTAGAGCCGCGGGTCGTAACACACCAGAAATGTAACATGCACTGTTCAAAGCACCGTCAATGCGAACAAGAGGTGACCGAGACGTGTATTCAATGGCACTCCATACCATCACGCCAGGTGATGGGCCAGTATGACGATGACGAATGCACGCTGCCAGTGTGCGTTCACCACGATGCCGCCAAACACGGATGCGACCATCATGATGCTGTACACAGAACCTGGATTCATCTGAAAAGATGACGTCTCGCTATTCGTGCGCCCAGGTTCGTCGTTGATCACACCATTGAAGATGTTCTTGTCTATGACGCAGCGTCAAAGGAAGCCGCAGCCATAGTCTCCGAGCTGAGAATCCATGCTGCTGCAAACGTCGTCGAACTGTTCGTGCAGACATTTGTTGTCTTCCAAACGACAGAGTTTCTTGACTCATGGCTCGTGACGTGGTTGCACGATCCATTACAGCCATGCGGATAATATGCCTGTCTTCTCGGCTGCTAGTGATAGGTGGCCGTTGAGATTCCGCATGGCGTTCCGTATTACCGTCCTGAACCTATCGATTCCATATTCTGCTAACAGTTATTGGATCTCGACTGACGCGAGCAGCAATACTGCGATAAGATAAACCGCAATCCCGGTACGCTTCAATTCGACCTTTATCAAAGTCAGAAACGTGCTGGTACCCATTTTTCCTTCTTACACGAGGCATCACAACAACTTTTCACCAGGCAACAACGTTCAAATGCAATTTTTGTATGAGGAACCGGCTGAACAATTTCCTCATTTAAACACAATGTAGGTGTCGCTACTGGTGCCTGCTTTGTCTGAATGCGCTGAAAAGCTAATTATTTGCATATCACAGCACCTTCTTCCTTTCGTATAAATTTTTACGTCTGTAGCATGTCGCCTTCTTGGTGTAGCAGTTTTAATGGCCAGTAGTGTATATGAGAATCAACGTAGTATTTAAAATGTAATCATTAAATTAGTAAATGAATTTATTTATTTTACATGATAAAGAAAATTTCATATTTTCCAGAATTTGCAAGAAACTTTCATCCAATTTTAAACTATATTTACGAAAAATTAGTCCTAAATATCCTAAATTTTACAGAGAAGTTTATTAAAATAATTTTGAACTTCACAATTAAGAAATCAAATTATTCAACATGATCTCTGCTGTTTCCCTTATATAGAATAATGTTTGTGATAATTAAATTCAAACATATTTTAAATATTTAAAAATGATCATTATAGTTTATGGTGAAATCGTATTATAATGTCTCTGAAACAGATATGCCTTTCGTAAATAATCTTTTAAAGGAATATCACAATTTTTCTGAAACTGGCAGTTCTTGATGCATTTTAATAACATTTTCCAGTCCTACACCAAAATTAAAATTTTAATGAAAGTTTGAATCTCAAAATTAAAGTCTTCTTGCTAAAAATAGTAGCTTTCTTGTAAAGTTATGGACCATAATCGTAACAAAATAATATATTTTTATGTAGAATGAAGAGTAACACACTATTTCCATCCTAAACATTGAAGGTAGGATTTATTCTTCCAACTTTTGTGCGTGATTACCTTGATCTTTATATTTTAAACATTGGTTTAAATATGTGTACCCAAATTTAAAAATTGCGAAGCTATCAACATTCCTAACTAATGAAATTTCAAATTCCGTGGGAGAATAAATGTAGATTGAAAACAATTGGATAGAGGATGCACTTTCAATCATGATATCTGGGAAGCATCTATCTAATGATATATTCCACGTGAGCGTATCAATAATTCCACTTCAGCTGACCATAATGAATTATTGAAATGCCATATTGTCACTTCACCAATCTAGCTTGTGTATATATATATAAAGAGAGAGTGTGTCAGTGGATCATCAAGCAATACACAATTTTAAAACTGATATACTTTAATAACTACATAAATATTAAACAAAGAGTAACATATAAAAAGATATATCTATATTGATGTAGTACAATTCTACGCGCTAAGTTATATATTAAAAATAAGGAATTGACCCCGAATTCTCGTTCAGCTCTCTGTTAAGATATAAATTAATAATTACTAGTTTTTTTTTTTTTTTTAAGACAAAAATTTATGTGTTCAGTTGTTGCTAACATTTCAGTGTCCAAAAATATAACGCACATGATTTTTTTTAAAGATTTTATTTCCTTTAAAAAATTCTGCACATAAGCAATAAAACGTCAAGATAAAAAAATTTAAATACATTTGGGATCGTAAAAAAGGATTTTACTCACTATCTAAATATGAAAAATCATATTTATATTCTAAAATATGCCGCCCAACTAATTTTATATTTTGATGGATAGTTTATAAATTATCTTCACAGAAGAAAACTGTTACTCTGTACATTTTAGAAAATTAATATTGTTTAAAAACCGTATGTTTTAAATCTGAATATTTGATTCCAAACAAAAATTACTAACGACATGTTATTATGATATAGAATTAAAATTAATTTCATGATGTTAACATTTATGTTTTGACTGTTTTATATCTATCAATTTGTTTTCATATTTTTAGTTAGTTCTTACGAGTAAATATAATAAATAATAAACCTTGAAAGTATAATGATAACATAAATTTGCATATATTTTCATTTAAAATATTTGTAAATATCTTCAGTAAATGTAAGCATCATGGCAACACCTAAGCACTATTTCCATTTTCTTATAAATGTATATGTATCTTATGAAATACTACTATGAATATTATTTTTCTATTAAAATAGTTTCATTATGAAGAAAATTTAAATACATTAATTACAGTTGAATGTAAATAATTTTGTTTAAAAGTTTAACATTCATTTTAAAATCAAGCGTGAGAGAATTTTCTTAATTTTAAAACGTTATTTTTTAACGTTCAATAAAAAATGTAAGCTTCTTTTATTTACAAAGAAACATATTTTTTAGCATATTTTCCCTTGTTTGTCGAATATTTACAAAAATATAGAATCATCTAAAATGATAATTCTACTAACAAGATGATAAATTTTTAAATTAAAATTAGGTACAATGTGAAGTTAATTAAAATCCGAGAGATCACAAGAATTAAATATTCTTAACAAAATATGCAATCTAATATTAATAATATGTAAGTATAAAAAGTAATAGAATTACGTAAAAAAATCATTCGAGAATTGTTTGAAATAATAAATTCGTTTATAAACGACATGTTATTATGATTTTCTAATAAAGTTATTACGTTTTTCCAATAAAGTTTAAAAAAAAAAAAATAGCAACCAATTTATTACTTATTTTATCTGTTCTAATTTTCAGAAAGATCTTTAACTTTTTAAAATTTCCTATTTTTGAACAAACAAAATAATATAGATTCCTGATATTTTAAATTTACCGTGAAGTCATATATTTACATATTCTTACACCAATCATCGAGTTTATAATTAAGTTGTAAGCAAAAATTATACTATATACACAGGATAAATATATTATACACAGGAACTAAAAGGTGAACGAGTTTGGAATACTCGTCCATCACCAAGTTTCTAGTAATTTTGAACCACGGTCAGGAGATGAGGTCACACTTTAGATGGCACCTTCCTCTTCACATCCATATGTCTTAACAGCGGAAGAACTTTGAAAATCACAGATTAATGTGGACACGTCCCCAACTCACGAAGCTCCAGAAAACCAGTAAAGGAGAGCATCGTCATCCTCTGAATCACTCCTAGTGGCAAATGATGCTTCACTTTGCTCTCTTAATATGAAGCTACTGATCTACTTAAGCTCTTATAGCTTTATATAAGAAGTGTATGAAAATGACCACTATTGAGTTGCACAAGTAGTAGATGATCTTTAACCGGGTCTTCGAAGTTGTTAAAACAACATTCGTATTCACATGATATAAACTTTTGTAATTACGACTCAATCGCTAAATTTTTAAAAAAATTGTATTCTTGTTTGTCGTTTTTCCAATTCCGTTTCGTAACAATGAAGTAGAGCATTTGAGTAAAGAAAATGTAAAGTTAATAAGGACAATCAGTTACATAAAATGAAGAATTTTTAAATTTTTGAGTTTTATACAGTCCATTGAATTTTTCTGAGCTATTGACACCAACATTTTTTGGTTCCGTTCACCGGTATATAGATATATTGCCTACTGCGAAAGCGAGAATGATGAGTAAATAACAATCAACACTCTTGGAGAGCGATGATCAGTAATTATGAGGTATGTATGTGCTTGAACTTTTTTGGTCATTCACTCCCATGAGGTTATTTAAATTACTAATTTCAATTATTTGTGTTGAGCTTAATAATTGATTTTCATAATTTGACTTGTGGATTAACTTAATTATAAAAATACTATTAATTATATATAATAAGTTTAAAATTAAGTTTTAATTTCCTTTTTTAAAAAATTTAAAAACGTGAATAAAATTGGTTTGCAAACTGCGGCTACAGTTAGGAGTGGTCATTTCTGATAAAATGGCAGTTGTAGAGCTAGCAAACATTATGTAAAGAATAATGTTACAATTAAAAATAAGCCCAGATATGTAGCTGATTTCCTAAAAACTATAAAAGATGACAGATTTTTAGAATTAGAGACAATTGAGAAAAATAAACAAGCTGAATTGATTACATCAATTAAAATTAGAGAATGAAAGCTGAATTAGAATTAACACTCCTGCGAAGAGATTTAAAAATAGTGGAAACTAATTCAAAAAATAAAAATGAGATTCGCGATTCTTTAGATTCATTAATTAAAAGTATTAAAACATTAATGATTAAAATACCGAGTGAACCAGAAGGTTGGAATTTATTTTTTACTTCTTTGGAGAGAGCATTTGTTACAAAAAATATTTCGAATAAATTTAAAGAGATTCTTCCAAACTTGCTTGGTGAGAGAAATCGTAAAATGTAATTTCTTATATAGGCTAGGATAAGTTAAATGATTATGAAAAAGTTAAAGAAATTATTTGCAGAGAATTTGAACCCACACCACAATTGTGCTTAGAAACACAAAACAAAGTGCTTAGAGAGAGAGAGAGAAAACAGCGAAATGAAACTTATGTTCAGTTCGCTTCACGCTTAACAAGTTTTGATTGTTATTTAAAAGTGAGAGAAGTGCCTGAGTTTGAGAAATTACAACAATTAATTGGGTCTGATAAATTATTGCAAACAATAGATTGAGAAACTGTAGCACATATCAGTAGTAGGCAATCAGATACTTGGTTTGAACTTATAAAATTAGCAAAAGATATTGATTTACATTATGTATCCCGAGGGAAAGTACTAACTGTAGAAAATTAACTAGTGAATCCGACATCACACTCTACAAATAAAATAAATATTTCTAAAATATTTTCATCTGATTCTAAAAATTCAAAATGCTTCTTTTGTTCGGAAAATAGTCCCTTATATAAGTGCAAAAATTATATGGCTTTGCCTGTTTCAGATAGAGTAGAAGTAGTTAGGAAATATAATTACTGCTTTAATTGCCTTGGTGAACATCTAATAAATAACTGCAAATCGCAGTTTTCATTTTATTTATGCCAAAAAAAGGGAATTAAAAGGCGGCATCATTGTTCTTTGCATTTTCCGAGAACTAAAGATTTACCGCCTACGCTTTGGAAGAGTTAGCGACCCCCTATGAGTTTGCATTTTCTCCTCTTGCTCCGATCTTTCATTCAAATCAAAACAACTCTGTTCTTTCTACACAATTCATAAATCAGATAGAAATTGCTTTGCTTAGTACGAATTACTTACTAAGAGATCAAACAGGAACTTTTTACAAAAAACGTGCAATTTTGGATCAAAATTCAATGAACAATTACATGACTACTGATTGTGCAAATATTTTAGGTTCAAAAAGAAATAAAAACCAATTTGACAGTTTATGGTGTAGGTGATACATGCACAAGAATCAAATCGGTTGTTAAGACTACAGTTTCTAATTTTCAGGAAATTTTTAAAAAAAAGTGTTAGAGAATTTTCGGTTTTTTTCTAAAATTACTGATTTTATGCCATCAAAAAAGTTTAAAGTTAATATACCAAAGTTAAAATATGTAAAATAAGGAGATGAAAACTTTATTTAACCAGGATGCATAAATTTACTTTTAAGCGCCGAAATATTTTACGAATTACTATGTCCGGGTCAGATTTTTCCTGATAATAGTGACTTGGTTCTTCAAAAAACGGTTTTTTATTATGTAGTTAGTGGGAGTTTATCCAATACAATGGAGAGAAAAGTTCACTGCAGTTTTATTTAAGATAATACTGATTTACATGAAGCTATAGAGAAATTCTGGGAAATAGAAAATAATGAAATCAATGTTTCCAAAAATTAAAAATTACTAATATGTGAAGAACATTTTAAAAATAATGTTAAGATATATATATATATATATATATATATATATATATATATATATATATATATATATATATATATATTTAAAATGTCTTTTAAAGAAGACCCAAAACTAAAGGGCTTAGGTAAGTTTAAATTACCTTAAAAAATTAAATTCGTTGTAGAATCGTTTTTTATGGAACCTGAATATTTGAAATTATATACCGTATTTTTGAGCGAATAGGGGAAATTAAGTCATATGATGGAAATTTCAGAATGTGAGGAAGAAGAAGGTACATATTATAAGCTCCATTTGGGTATCTATCGTCCTGATAAAAGCACAACAAAACTTCACGTAGTATATAACGCATCTTCCCAAACAACTTTAGGAAATTCACTTAACTCCTTATAATTTAATGGTGGTGTATTACAAGAGGATCTTTTTCCAATAATAGTGAGGCTTCATAAGCGCATTTATGCTTTTTTAGCTGATATTAAACAAATCTACAGAATAATTTTAAATTATCATAATCAAACTAAACTTTTGAGAATTCTTTGGAAAGAGGGAGTGGATGATCCAGTTAAAACTTATGAGCTCAAAACAGTTACGCAGGGCAAAGTTAGTGCACCATGACTCGCAACTATAGTGCTTCTTCAGTTATCAAAAGATAAGACAGAAAAACATACCCTAGCGTCATCAATTTTAGAGAAAGAGTTTTATATAGACGATGTGCTTAGTGGTGCTGGCACTCTAACTGAAGCAAAAAATCTTCAAATAATATTGATGAGTATTATTAGAAGTGGAAGAATGACATTACAAAAGTGGTGAAGCAATAATTCTGAATTAAAAACAGGGTTTAATAATGACTACAATTTTCAGGAAGAGACAAAGGCGTTAAATGCTCTGTGGAAACATAGCACAGGAAACACATTTTATTTTTCAAATTCGACTTGAGAATGAAATTCCTCTAACAAAAAGATCTGTGCTTTCTAGAATTGCAGGAATTTTTGACTCCATGGCCATTTGAGTCCAGCGATAACTAAAGCAAAGTTTTTCATGCAAAAACTTTGGTGTTTAAATTTAGATTAGAGCAATCCCCTTTCTGCAATGGAAGCACAGCAATGGCAAAACTTCATTGAAACTTTGCCAAAGGTGAATAATGTTAGAGTTAAAAGATGCATATTGATAGACAAATCATAGCATATTGAACTCCATGCATTTGAATTTGCTCACAGATGTGCCATTTACTGAAAATCGACATCAGAGCCTGGAGCTTTTGATATGTATTTGGTTTGTAGATAGTTACATGTGTCACTCCTCAAGAGAGCTACAGTTCCAAGATTGGAGTTGTGTGCAGCAATTCTTTTAACAAAAGTGATGATGCCTTACAACTACAAGAGAATGACATTTTTGGGATTAGTGTTCAGTGTGAAGTACAGAATCGAGACTTCAGTTCAAGGAAGTGTTTAATACATTCCTACTACATCCAGAGACGGTCGCGCACCAAGTGGCTGGAGTCGTTCGTACTGCTCTGCTCAACTGGTATATCAAATTCTCCCGTGCGCCTGCTTCCCCCAAGAGAAAAAAGGGGGTCGGAAGTGCATTTTCTGTACGAACTGTGCATCTGTATCTCCGAGCGTGGGAATTTATGTCAACTTTTCCAGATGGTTGATCATAAATAAAGAAGTTTGAAGTCAGAGTCAGCACAGAAAAATCACTTTGATTTCAATGTCTAAATTCAGAAGTAAACTCAACCTGTATGATTGATTAAGCAATAATTGT
>JAPDSC010005389.1:137168-161715 GCA_026290005.1 Latrodectus geometricus
TCAACCTGTATGATTGATTAAGCAATAATTGTGTACTAAATTATTGAATGTTATAAGTTATATTTTGAGATTCATCTACAACTTAAAGAGCTGAACTGAAAAGAAGCCAGGAGAATTTTCAACTGAGGAAATCAAGGTAGCAGAAGAATTCCCAGTAAAAGAGTTTCAGACACAAAAATTTCTTTCCCAAATGAAATGTTTAACAAAAGTCTGTTTCCCTGATAAAAGTTAAATAAAATGTTTGTGCCCTTTTCATGACCAGGATGACTATTAAGAGTAAATAGGAGGATACAAAATGCAAGTATAAGTTTCAAGAGTAAATTTCCTATCATTCTTCCAAAAGGAAATAGGCTTTCAAAAAGTATGATAGAAATGTATCATAATCGATATTTTCATTTAGGTTTTACTACGTTGCTGAATTATATTAAACAAAAATTTTGGTCGATGCAAGGTAAAACAACTTGTCGAAAAATTGTCCATAGCTGCATTAAATGTTTTAAAGTCAAACGTATAGAAGTTGAGTAATTAATGGGTGATTTGACTAAAGAGAGAGTGACTCCAGATTATCCATTTATTTGCTCAGGAGTTGATTTTTGTGGACCATTTAGTGTAAAATATAAACATAAGAAAAGGTGTCTTCCACAAAGTATATGTATTTTAATATGCTCTGTTACTAAAATTATTCATTTCGAAATGGTAACATCCGAAGCATTCATTGCGTGTAAGAAAAGATTCGTTGCTCGAAAATGTTTGTGCTCAAAACCGTTTTCCGATAATGAAACGAATTTCACAGTCGCTAATAAGGATTTGTGGATACTGCACCACTTAGTTTTACTGATGGGTATGATGTATTAACACCAAATCACACTTTATAATTGGTAGACCTTTAAGTAATAATGTTGAACCTAATTTAACTGAGATTAATGACAATAAATTAGGTAACTGGAAAAAATTAACAAAAATTATCCAATTTTTTTTTTTTGGAAGAAATGGCAAATGCAATATCTTAATAATTTGCAACAGAGGCTCAAGTGGAAATGGAGAAATAAAATGTAAAAATGAATGAGCTAGTCGTCATCAAAAATGAAAATCTACCTCCTCAGAAATGGTCATTCTATGAAATAGTACTACTCTATCTGGACGATGATGAACGAATCAGAGTTGTTAAAGTAGAACATTCTTCATGAATAATTAAAAGACCCATTTCAAAAATTTGTATTTTACCTATTATAATTTTGTTAGCATTTTGTATGCATATTATTTTAGAATTAATTTGTGCTTATATTTGAATTTTTGAGTGTAAATTTTTATCTATTATTTGTATATTTAGTGGTTGAATGTAACATTGCAACGTGGGGTGGAATATTCCATACCTATAAAGGGATGTTGCAAAAGCGCTATCTTTATATGTAAAAAACAAAACAAAACTGTGAGTCTAGTTAGAGCACTTGAGTAGAGTTTTAGCAAATCTATTAAATTTTTCTGTGCTATTGACACTAACATAGTTTAAGTTGTGTAAGGTAATAAGCCCATTTAATTTACCAATCATATTTTGATTTCTAGCTAAAATTTCAAGTTGAAAGAATGCAATACAGTTTTGTTTTTGTACATTCATCAAAAAAGTTTTTCCAAGTATGTTATTATTAATGTTTTTCGCACCTTTTGTGTTTAGAAACTCCAAATTTTAGAATTTTGAAATTACAAAAATGGATTTCTATTGCAAATATACTCTAATAGCTTATAAAACTAAAAGTTATGATATTCTGGACATTATGATATCATTGGTAATTATGGAAATATATAAGGAAAATTTTTAAAAAATAGGTTTAATTTCCTTTTTTAGAACTATATCCTAATTTTAATTGATTATGGCACAATTTATTTGATAAACATAATCTATGTATTAAATGCATAAATAATAATAATATTTTTATATATATAATAAAAAAATTAAATTAATTAATCAATTGATTAAATAATCGTGGTGTTGAAATAAGCATGGCATTTTAACTGGATCTGAGGTAAATTTCTTCTATCAATTTTCTGCTCAATCAATCTATCAAGTTAGTTACGTTGTATTGTTTGCTTCCGGTTACTTCATTGCAGATGCGAAAATAATTCTGAGAATTTTATACCGGCTAAAAACGAAAAAAATTATTGTATATCTATTATGGCAGAATTAACAGATGATATTTTATTATATCTGAAAGATGCAAAAGATAGCTCTGTCGATTCCTTACGCTTAGCTGAAATATTCAAAACTGATCATCAAAAAATCGTGGGAGCAATCAAGAGTCTTCAAGCTGCGGGAAATGTAAAATCTAGCATATTTTTTATTGCTGTTGTATTAAATAAAATAATAATTTTAGAAAATATTTTTATGTTTATACAAATACTTACAACATAAAACGGATCGTTTTATATTTATTTTAGCTTATAAATGCACAACAACATGATTCTAAACATTGGAAGCTTACAGCTGAAGGAGAAAGCATCGTTTCTAATGGCAGTTATGAGGCTCTTGTATTTTATGCTATTCCTCCTGAAGGAATTCCGCAGCAGCAATTAATGGTAAAGATTTTTGTTTTAAAATTGATAGAGTGTTCGTAATCACATCGCAGATTGCGTCATCTAAATTCATTAAGTAGAGATACTAAATACTAACCCGTTGCTTTTTTATTTTATAGAAAGGCAATCACATTTTGCAAGTTTGTGCCCAATTTCAATTAATCCAATTTCAAAAAAATGTTTTCTGCTTGAAGTAATTTTAAAAATTTATAGCTGGTATTTTAAAATTAAAATCTTTATGGGTGTTCAATTTAACAAGTGATTTCTGCATTAAATTCTTAAAATTTTTGAGGTTTATGAATTTGAAATATTTAGTTATTGGTTTACATTACATTAAATCATTGTAATAGATACAATTTTGAAAGCATAATTCAAATAGTGTATTATTTGCTTTTTAAATTTGGCCTTTAAAATTTTTTTATCCTATAGGTCATTCACTTGGTGTTTTTTTACTGCTCCTATTCATATACAAAAGTAAATGATAAAATGAAGTACTTCTCTATTGCTAAGAGCAAACAATAATATATATTAATATGATAAGAAAATTAATTCAGTTATGCAAAGGATAGGATTAGCCCTTTTTATGTAAAATAGTGTTTATTTAAGTTGGAAACTCTTTGCCTATTATGAGTTGTATATGCATAACCCTAAAATGTGGCACAACAGCTTATTAGGGGGACAAAGTCTATATAACCCATATCTGTTTTCTTGACCAAGGGTTCTGGGTTGCAAAGCTATGCCCTGGTTAGATAGTCAGCTTAATGCAAAATCCCCTGTGTTTAGTTTCCAAGCATGCTTGGTACTCAGTTTTATCGACCCACTGAAGGAGTGAAAGGCTAAGTCAACCTTGCCATTCTTAAAGATAGTACCTTGGACCTGTGTGTTGAGAGCACAAAACGCTATCACTACATCAGGGGGTTTATATAAATGTAAACTGAATGTAATAAACTGAATATAACTATGTTTAATCACATGTATATTTCCTTAACCTGCATGGAGTTGAAACTAATTTTATGGAACTGTCAAAATTTGTATAGATCTTTGATTTTATTATTTCTTTTTTTTTGTAGAGTAATACATAATTTTTTTAATTGTTGATAGAATATTGTAAAGACCTTACTTTAGTATACAGCCGTTTTATACCCAAATGAAGTTTTTTATAAAATATTGACAACAAAGGAAACTATGAAATATTAAAAGAAACCTTATTATATATAAATGCATTAAAGTTGTTAATAAATAGCTTGCATAAGAATGTGAAACAGCTAGCACATTTATAGGAACTGTATGAAGTTGCAGAGTAATAATTAAATATGTTAGTGTCTGCATGTTAGAATAAACAATAGGTATGAATCAAAAAGTTTTTATTCTCATTTAACTATCATTAATAATTAAGTATAATTGATAGTTATTAGCAACATTGTTCATGATTTGTACCAAATTTTGAGAAATATAAGAAAAGGTGTTCATTTTGAATGAATGAAAATTCTTTGTTATACATTAAAAAATAATTGATGTAATAAGTTGATATTTCTTCAAATATTAATGCTAAATTACTATATAGGGGATAATTTTCCAATAAAATACCACTAATCTGTACAGAGCAAGGAAAATATTAAGACTGTACTGTATCTAATTTCTCAATCAGATTTGCTATATGCATAAATTGCTATAAATCAAAACTGTCTCAGATTGCTTGCACATTAATTCACCTAAGGTCATTCAGTTTTCATCCAATAAAGAGTCACTTAAAAATGTTTTATATGTATTACACAAAAGAAAACATTAACTGTGTATCTGGTTATCAATCCAAAAAGACTAACACAAATTGTACAGTGGAGGCATTAAATCATTTTAGTAGAAGAGGCATTCATAGAAATGGATAGCTACTATGCTTTTTATATTTGAAGATAAATATCAGGAATTTATGATTGTGAAAATATTTTTTTATTAAATGTATAAAGTTTGAACATTTCGTAAGTGACAACTTATAATGATAATAGATCAGTAGATCAAATGACTGTAATAAACAATGTATTGTTACTTGCAAACTGGTTTTTAAATTGTTTCTGTTTAAAAGAAGAAAAATTATATGTGATCAGTTATTTAAATATTTATGATTTAAATGTGTAGAACTTAACTTCCAAACATTTAATACTTATATATATTATTTGAATTAAATAACAAATACTATTTACATTAAAAGAAAAAACTAGAAGTATATGATATATATAAGTAGATAATCTTAACAGCTAGAAGCTTATATTTATCAATAATAGTCTGAATCAATAAAAAAAAGTTCAGATTTTTTTATTATTAGAAATATGGATAAATTATTAACAAGCATAATTTTTGGATTCATAAAGCTAGAACTGAAACTTGCTATCTCTCAACCATTTCCTTAAAAAACTCACCAAGTGTTGCATTTTTTAGACTGCACTCATGTTATATATTTTTGTATTTTTTAGCATAAAAATTTTTAATTTATTATTCAAAATAAAGTTTTTACTTATTTCTTTTAATAGACATCTAAATTGACATCTGTTTTATTTATTTATTTATTTTAATCATATTTTGTAAAAATATAACATTTGGTAATAAACTTTTTTTGGCAAAAACTGCTTACTTGATAATATTTAAATGGTTGAGAAAATTTAGTAAGGAAGCAAATATTGCATTGCCATTGGATAAACTAGTTGCTTTTTTCTAAAATTTTTTGTTTATTAATTAACAGTGCAATATGTCATATTTGATTTTAAAATAAAGTTTTTATGCTTTTTTTTCCTTCAAGGAATGGGATTATGTCGGGCAATCAGTGAATGCCCCTCATCAACACAATTATTATATCTACATGAAATCAATGTGTGATGTGTATTTGTATGGTTTATAACCTTTTTATATCTATGTGTGATTTAAATCTTGTGACTGAATAATATAAAAAATCAAATAATCTATTGCTTTTATCATGTAATTATGGCATCAGTATGATTGACTGTACCTAACCCACAGATGAGCTTTACCAATTCAGTAGAAATAGCTGGATGGGAATCTTCATAGTTTAGAAATAGGTATGAGCAGAAGACTTCTCTAATACTTGACCTGCCATTCCCAGAAGTGTCATTTGATTTGAAGGATATCGTAACCACAACCCAATGAACATATCCCAATGGCTATTTAACTGAAAAAATCGTACTTCTGATTCTGACATTGAAAAGCACATGGGGTGACTTGTTCACCTTATTCAGTTTTATTAAAAAATGAGCTATCAATTAAAAAAATATATAAGTAATGATTACGTTATTTGTGAAACTAATTTTTTTCTTGAGAAAACATTTTTAATGCTTAAGAGCATTCATAAATTATAAAAGCAGAATTATGTGCTCGCATTAAAGATTCTGAATTGACTTATACTTCTGGCAAACATATAAAGGATTTTTGTGAATAAAATTATTACATTTTGCAAAAGACTATAGTTCTATTATCCTTGAATCTTGGGCATGTAACATATCAACCTTAATCATGTTTTGGTCTTTTATTGGACAAAGAATTTTTTCTTGGTTCACTTGAATTGACTTCATTGATTTTTTGTTTGAGTTCTCTAGAAAGCTTTTGCATAGTTCTTGTCTTCATATGTGGTTCTGTAAGAGATAAAGATTAGTATTTAAGAAATTTTATTTGCATATTTCTGAGGAGGATTCTTTGTTTACATTAGAACAACTCTAGTATTTCTTTCTTTGACATTCAATGTGCAATAAAACAACCATTACTTCATTTATTGTATCTACATCTCTTTTGTTGTTATTAAACTAAATAATTTTTTTTTCTCGTCAGTTTCATCCAATACCAAATTTTGAGAAGATTTTTTTTTTGTTTCAAACTGTTGATTTTTGCTTATGAAAATATTTTTTTTCCTAATTCAGATCCTTTATTACTGCATTGCTCTGTTCAAATTCACTATCATGAGAACTTTATTTTTCTTCATCATATTCATCCTCACAGGACTAATCTTTTGTAGAAGATTCAATTTCATCTAATAGTGCTATCAAATGTTCCACCTCCTTTTCATACTCTGTTGATTTACATGTGTACACTATTGTTTAGAAATAAAATGGCAATTTTTTCACCGAATGATTGAAAATATATACTGCTGATAATCTGGTGTCACATAAAATAAAAAATACACACAAAAAAAAAACTTTATGAAAAAAATCTAAAACTTTATGTTTGGATCCACCTCATCGCAAAGTTCAATAAACTGAGATGGAAGCACCAGATTAATAATCAAGAGCGATAATTTGTAGTTGTTGAAAACTTATATTTTTACTTTTTAATAACTTTTAAAATGAGGTTAGTTATATTTAAAAAAGTATACATATCTTTTGTAAATAATTAAATGAAAAAAACGGATTATTTCCAAATATTAGATAAATTTTTTCTTTTGTACTGCACATACTTTGTTTCTCACATTACATTAACACTTTTATTGCTATATTTGTATTTGCTTTCTCTACGCTTTTGCTTCCACTTGACGATGCATGAATTTGAATCATCCAGAACATCTTGATAAAATGTAAAATGATGATAACCAATGGCAACTGTAATCTGCTCGAGGAATCGAATTCATTCTTCAACATAATTAGACAAAACTGAATTTAGCTGAAATAATTCAGTTGAGTGATGGTGCCATCTATTATTTATTTTATAAAACATGAACAGCATTTTTTCCAAAACTTTATTGTAAGCTTTTCTGATGGAAAATGTTTTTTATCAGATTTTTCATGATTACATATAATATACAGAATGAAATTCTAAACTTTTTTTATAGATAATCTGCGGATTATATACAGGAAAATACGGTACTTCTATTGATGCTGGTTACCAAAATCATAAATAAAAAGATTTGTTGTAGTGACAAAGTGTGTCAATGATCATTATTATATTAAAAATAAGGAAATGATTGTATTAAATATGTGAAATCGCAAAACATGCAGCATTATTGGTGTTTTACTTGTAGAAAGTAAATTTGACTGGTTACAGTTGAGAAAATATGCTTGCAATTTAATAGAAATTGGTACCTATAACTATTGAAAAGGAAGCAATAATAAGGAATGTAAACACGATTTTTTAAGAGGCTCTAATATTAAATTCGACAGTCTTGAATGATAAATATCTTATCTTGGACTGGATATTTTATTTTTTTGTTACTACTATCATTAATGTTCATTGAATAACTGATTAAACATATTAAATTTTTTATTACTATGCAATGTCAGAAATCTCCTTCTGAGTAATATCATTAATAAAAGGGTTAAATTTATTTTTAGAAAACAGTTCCTCATGCCAATGTTGGATTCAGCAAAGCTATGTCTGCTGGTTGGATTTATATTGAAAAAAAGAATGGTTCTACAATAGCATTTCGAAAGGTATCAGTATTTAAATCATGTTATACTATCAAAATGATATTACTTCATTTAAGTTATTATTTGCTGTTATATTTTCTTAATTGTTTCAAAGAGCTTAATTTTGGTAAATTATTGTGCTATCATTATTCAGAATTGTATATTATACATTTACTTTTTTTATATTATTTTTCTTCAATTAAAATTATATAAAATTGTTAAATATTATTTAATTTAAAATATTAAATTCAATTATCGAAATTTCTATGAGTTATAAAATGTTTCATATTCCAGGAACGCATTTTGAATTTCTAGTAATTGGTTTAAGATTGTACATGCATTTCTTATTTTCTTCCATATTTATTTATTTAATCATACTATTGTACTTTCTAATTACTCAAAGTTTCTTATTTTTGATCAGAAAATAATTTTTGAGCTCTTTGAATTTTTTCTATGATCTGATTCAAATATTTAAATCAGAAACTGAATAATAATTTAATGAATTTAATATTCTATGTTTCAGTTGCACAATATTATGGAATTATTTATCTTATGAGTACAGAATTCTTCTACCAAATTTAAATTTTTATTCAAAGCAATTCCTATTTTTTTATATGTTAATATTTTTTACTTTCTATTTAATATTTTCTGTAAAAGATAAAATTTTTATGATTGTTTTCATAAATATAATCTTAAAATTTTATCTTTGGAAAATAGTAAATGTATAAAAATTTGAATTGATTATATTTTTAAGTAAAATTAATTAGTACATAATGTTATAGTTTTAAACTCTAATTATCTTATTTCTGATTCTTTCCTGAATTTCTTTTCTTCTAGCCAACATATTCTAAAAGATATTTTATAAAAATTTCATCTTATTTAATGAAGTATACTAATCAAGGTTCTTCTTTAAAAATCAATATATAAGGGACATCCAGAATGTAGAGATTTTTACTATTAAAAATGAAATTTTAATATTTACTGAAAATCACAATTATATTATAGACATGAAATTTTTATACTTATCACCTTACATTCAAGTATTACATGATCATGATTTAAGTATTACATGATGATGATATTACACGATCACCTTACATTCAAGTATTTGTAGTATCTAATATTATAATATTTGTAGCTTCAGTATTTCTATGTTATGATCTTCTGCCACCCATTCACTAGCTAATAGTCATTGCATTTCATAAAAAATACTACTACAATCAAAAGAGATTGTTAAAGAAATTTGAGATAAATCATAAGCGTGCCACGTATGATACAAATGGCATCTTTCATTTTAATAACATGTCGAAAGCTGTACTGTTTGTAGCAGTTTGGTGGGTGGAGAAAAATTCAGGTGAGTTCTGATTTTCTTTCCAATATGGGACGAAAGACAGGAAGTAATCTGAAGTCTTGAAGTGTCCAGTATTACTTGACTGAATAAAGCTTTTTTTAGAAAGACTTAAGAAAAAAAAATTTTAAATTCCTAATTTAGTTTCACACAAAGTGTTTGTAAAATAAATTATGCAAAATTTCTTAGAATCCTGTAGAAATATGAGCATTGCTTGTGGTAATTCATGAGGATTGGCTATATCAATAAAGTAAAAAGGAAGTTACCATATGAAGAATTTGATACTAATAAAAAAATTTATTAAAATGCTATAATAAGAAATTAAGGATTTAAAAAAAGTATCAGAAATACTGACAATGTCTATGTGCTGACACTGGTATTTTGGTTAGTTGTCACTTCTATATAAAAATCTAATTGCACATGAAATGACTACTTCAATGAATTTAAAGACAAGTTTTATAGAGAAAATAGTGACAATTTGTAATTTTAAATATCTTATTCTATAACCTCTCTCTATTTACGCTGTTATATATATATATAAAATCCATGAGGTTGCACAATATTTAATATCTTTTAACAAATGAATAGATTAAAAAAGTATACATTTTACAAATTTGGCTTCTTGTAATATTGAAACTGTTGAACAACTTTTAAATCAGGATTTTTCAATAAAATTATAGTATGCAAAACTTATTAGCACTAAAACTACCGAAAGGGGTCATTTGACCCATTTTCCCATTAATTTTGCCGAATAAAAAAAATCCCCGGTATGTTTAGTGTTAATCTTATTTCATTATACATGCATGTAGAATGTTCATGTACATGATGTGCATAATATTATAGCAATAAAAGACTATAGTTTAAATTCTTTTTATTATTTTTTTTAAATGTAGAGAGCAGATTCAATGCGAACATTTTGTTTAATTAGTTTGCAAAAAAAAAAAAAAAACTTACATCTATAAGATAGAAATATTTTATTCTATAAAATACAACATGCAGAATCACTAACTGAAATCAATAGATGAAAAGTGTTGTTAGGAAAGGAAATTGTTTGCATTCATAATGGATGAATAATTAATAAGTAATTAAATGAAGAGTAATGAAACCAAATATTGATTCATCAAATTATGCAAATTATAAATCAATTTTATAAATTTTTAAATATAATTTATAAGAATTATATCTTATAATTGGTGATTTTCCATTTCAAATTGTAAAGCATTTGTTTCAAGCCAAAAATATTGAATATAATACTTTTAAAGATGAAAAACAACATCTTTAAAAGTAACTATCCCCTTCTAAAGATCTATCATCAGAATTTGAAAGGATAAATAATGTATATGCTTAATTTATTTTCTATATCCTTAACAAATCCAAGTAGAAAATCATAGTATTGTGTGTGATGGGCTTTATAGTTTCCTATACAGCCTAAAAAATTATGGTGAGCTCTCCAAAACAGAAAAGGAGAAATGCTTTCTTCATGAATTAGACTTCATTTCTGCCCACCCTATAGTGTTGTTGAAATTTGAAAATTGCTAGGTCAATTTGGAAGGGAAAATTTGATTATTCGGTTATTGCTTCTACCAGTTTGCTCCTTTTCTTTAGTTGAAAGATTTTCTCTGTGTCAAACTTTTTGAAATTGTTTACAATTATTACTAATCAATTTTTTTTATTCAATATTCTTTATATTCATACAAATTAATTAATATTGCTTAACTTATTTAATTTATAAATTATATTCACTCATTAATCATACTTTAAATACAGTTGTAGTTAAAATACTTTATTTGCAGCTGGTGCAAGAAGGTTATTGCTTGTGTTAAGTAATATTTTATATATTTATATAATTTATAATATTTATATAATTGACTTATGGCATAACCTTACTGTTATGCCATAAGTCAATTATATATTTCAATATTAACCAATTAATTATATGCTTTCATTATTGCAATTTTGTATTAGAGAATCATTATTTGAATGTAATTTTTTGTGCTGAACTATTTATTTTGCAAATTGATTGAAAACTGGAAATACTTTTTGTAGCTCATTGATAGGAATAAATAATGTGTTAAAATTAAATATATATTTATTTACTGAAAAAATAAATGAGTATCATCTTCGTTTTATAATCATGATTTGTTTTTAGAATTTTCTACATTTTTTTTGAAAATTTTAATTAATTGAAATTGAGTAAATTATATATGTTATAATATTTATATGTGTAGGTATGAAAGTTATAACCACTTGTGATTTAATATAGAGAAATAATTTTAGGTTGACAATATTATTGATGAAGTTCAAAACAATTTGATAAAAATACAGAATTCAAGAGGAAATGAAATTTCTCAGCAAAATAAGCAAGAACTGAAGAAAAGGAAACTGCTGCAGGAAATGTAAGATTATGTGCATTGATATTTGAAATCAAAATGCTTGATGCAAAAATATGATTTTCAAAAAGTGCTATTTTTACAATTTCTTATAATTAAAAATATCCTAAGATTTACATATTTCTGAAAGTTAATTTTATCTTATTTAGATCCCTTATGCTATTTATGTATTACATTTCTTTTAATTTTCATTTGCATTGTAAAAATATTAAAAAACAGTAGGAAAACAAAACCATTTTTTGAACTACAATTTTGGAAACTTAGCTGTACTTAAAACTTAAATAAGATTTAACTCAGTAGTAAATAAAAATTATTTATAAGTTGCAGAGAAATTCAAAGAAAAACTAAAATTCTCAAAAATAATTGAGGTAATTTTGTGAATAATGTTTACCAAATTGTAATAGTATCCAATTTTTAGGAGAAGTTAACTTTAATTTAACTCTTTAGAAATAAAGTTAACTTATAATTTTTTTTTCTGGATTTTCAATCTGATCAGATGCCTTGTTATAGTGAAACTTAAAGAGGCATAAAAAATTTTGCAAATATTCTTATCTTAATTGCAACATTTTGAAGGAGGTTCTCATGAAGTACTTTGAAGAGTCCATTCCAAAAATTCTAAAAAGTTCTTTATTTATTCAATGAATAGAAATTTTCCTACTTATGAGAATATCTGTATCTCAAAATTTTATTGCTTCAAAACTTCATTTGAAATAACTCTAGTACCTACTTATGAAAATTTTTAATGATAGATCTTGATGTTTTTAATCAATAGATTGAATTAGAGTATTTTATTATTTTATAAAAAAGCAAACATAATCCTTAAAGTTTTTTAAACCACATATCATCCTAAATCCACATATCTCAACATCTGAAAACTACCAGAAAGAATAACATTATTCTTAAGAAAGATCGTATTTACATATTTACTTCTATGAATGGTATTTATACAGATGTAAGAAACAGTATCTTATGCTATATAAAGTGTGGGAGAATTATTACTAAAAAGTTCAATGCATTTGATTATTTTATTCCTGTATTTATGTAAAATAATGGTTTAGTAGAATGAACAGCATAATGTGGAATAAGGACAATAAGATTTGGAAAACAGTTAAAATTTAATATGATTATAAAGATTTGTGAAATCTTGAAAGTAAATTGATAAGATAATTACTGGTTCATACTTTAATATATGTACTTAAAATTTATATATACCATATGTACATCAGTTTTTTTTTTTTTTTTTTTTTTTTTTTTTTTTTTTAAACTTTATGAACAAATTAAAATAAAATTTACATATGAAATGAAAACAAAAAAAGGAAAGATCAGCTGTTTCCAACATCTATCTCAAACAATACATTTTATAATATAGACAAAATTAATAAGTGTGAAGTTTTTTCAAGTTAATGTAAGTAGTAATGGAAATTATACAATGAGCATTCATATTTTTTTTATTTAGTATGCTAATAAATATATGCTGATATTTTGAGATCATAAATTTATATATATAAAATTATATTTAAAATAATTTTTAGGTCAAATGTAACTAAACATTGTTCTTGACTGTAAATTGACAGTTTATAATTAGATACTTTCATAATATTGCACCTTTCGTTATAAAAATGAAAATTTTGAATTTGCTATGTATGTGTGAAAGGATATATATATATATATCCCATTTTTTTAGGAATCCTTTAATTTTTTTCACTTTAATTATTTGGAAGTCATAAAAAATAGAACAGCACTATTTGAAACATCCTTTTCAGGGAATTCATAAATTTATAAATGCATAGTTAAAAAAATTTGCAAAAATATTTTTGAAATATGTTAAAAAATTATGTCTATATTCCCCTTTTAATTTTGTATTATTGTTAATATATCAGTTATTTTTTATGTTTTTTAGGACTGTGAAAAGCTATACTGTAATGAAAGGACCTGATTTTACTGTATCACATATGAAACAAATTACTGACTTAACACCTGAAATGATTGCCAGGTAATTGGTATGGAATCTTTTATAATTAATGCTTTTTAGGTTTGAATTTATAAAGAATATTTTGAATTACACTCAAATCATTGCTTGTTTTTTCTTATATCTATTTTTCTGTCCTAATGCTATTATGATATATTACTGATTGCTTTTATATGTCAATAGCTGTAGTACCAATCGAGCACAACATTTCTGATCATCCATTATTTCAGTCAAAGCTCATTCAATTCTATAAGAACACCCAAGAATATGTACAACAATTTCACAGATGGTGATCTTCCTCTTTTGAAACACTTTATGTTCTACCATCTCAATAATGCCTCCAAAACTGAGTCTTCCACTTCTTTTTGGACTTTTGTCTGATTACCATGACATTTCCTGAATCACTTTCAAAGATGTAGGGATATACAGTTGTTGCCATAAACCTCTGTCAACTGATGATGAATATCTCCGGTTGGAGTCCCTTTGGTGTGCAAAAACCAAATTATACATTTAATAACAAGTCTTACACCTGGTGAGATCAACAATTAGGAACTCCATCTTGAATGACTCCTGAACCAAGACTGAGAAAACTGGGAAACACAGTGTGTATGGGGTGCAGAATAGTGAGTGGAGGAACAGCTCAGCATAGCATTGTAATTGAATTTTACCTCGCACTTTTCTATTCAATTGTAGGTCTTTGGGATCCTTATTTCTTTATCAATCCTCATATATTTTCTTAGCTTTTCATTATATGATAAATATCTGATTGTTGACTACCAGTATCAACGTTTTTTGATATTATTAGGTTCAACAATCCTCTTCTCCATTTAAATTGTCAGATATGGATACTTTCATTTCTGAATCTTTTTTATAGTGATCATGATTATAAGGCAATAAACAAATTATCCTTGTCTAAATGTTTAAATATCTTAAAGAATTATTTGACTAAGAAAATATTTTCTGCAATTTGAAAATGAAAGATAACTATGTTCTCTAATAAAATAAAAATGAGCCAAATTTATTATGACCAAATGATTTGAATATTGAGGAAAATGGATAGAACAAAGTCTTTTCAAGGAAATTTTAATTAAATTATTTAAGATCAATTCAGAACATTAATATTAAAATATAATTTGACATCAGTCGGATAATTTTACTCTATAAAATATAAAAGTCTTAATTTGCAATTGAATTATGTTTTTAATCTTGTTAATTCAAAAATAAATAATTTTATTGTTACTATCCTTTTATTTTACAAATCGTACAATAGCTACACAAATCAAGTACCCAAAGAAACATTAATATGTTTTGATTTTATTAATTTGAAATAAGAATTGTTTTAAGTTTTCTTAAGAATTTTTTTTCCTGAGACATTCTCATGATGGTTTCTTAGAAGTATTTTATGATAAAAGGATGTTATATGTATGTATACATTTTCAAAAACTGGTAGTGAACTTATTAATAATTAATTTAATTATTTTTAATTTCCACCATTTTTTGAATAAAATATGTTTGATTATTTTATAACTAATCATTTTTTATATTTATTATAAATGAATATAAAAATAATGTTAAATGGGCTTTTTCTAGTGCAAAATAGGTTTTAAATTGAAGTTAAAATTATCAAAATATATAACTACATAACTCAGTATTTAGCTTATTAGGAAAATCTAGATTGCCTCACTCTATTATCTACAAAAACACATATGCAATCAAGAAATAAGTAAATTGCATACACTCCTTTAACAGAAATATTTTTATTCCTTCCCCCTTAGTATAATTTTGAGAATTTGAAGATAATTTTTTTCTTATATTTAATTAACAATGACTAGATAAAAGAATATTATTCAAAAATAATTTATTTTCCAATGCTTCATAGTTTAATCTGTGTATTGAATTTTAAATAAAATGTAATTTGACTAAAAAAAGTTTTTTTTTTTCTTTTTTCTTTTTTTTTTTTTTTAAATTTAAGGTGTAGTTATAATAATAATTTTTAAAAATAGGAAATTTTCTTTCTTTTATTTCATTCTTCATGTTAATACTTTTTTGTAACTTAATTTTTTTCTTTTCATTGTTAATGAATGTTCTAGAATTTTTTTAAATTTTTCTCCATAATTTCCAAATTTATCTAAACAAATGTTTGTCTTCTCATCAATCAATCAAAGAAATATGAAGAGCAAGAAAAGAATGTAAGCCTTCCAAAAAATTCAGTTTGTTAAATAAAGTGCATACATTTTAGCTTAGTTTCATAACTGTCTCAGCACCATTATTAACTAATTTGATGTGATATATGATCATATTTGGAATCAAATTATTAGATAGTATTTCATTAACATATTTTTTTTATAAACTATAAAACATTTTGAGCATTTTCAATATTAGAAATGTAATAAGAATAAAGGTGCATTGAACTGTTTACCTGTTTGGTACAATGTTATATTTCAATTTGAACTCTAGCATAATACAATCAGATTCCTATATTTTTCAGGAAATAATAATTTATCTAATTTTATAAAAATTAATACTAAGTAAAAAAAGGTAAAAAAATATTTTCTTGGTCAATTTTAATATTAATTATAAGATTTCTAATATTTTCTTATAAAATATGTTTGGTTAAGTATTTTGTTTTAACAACTTCAGTTGTTTCCTTTAACAAAACCATGTACTTAATAACAATAAATAAAATCATAATATAATAAAGAAAACTCCAAAGTAAGATCATTAAGATTTGTTTTTCCATGCTGAATATTTCTTTTTGATAGTACTATCTATGTAATCATCATTTTAAATCATGAAAAAAAGTTATGAATTTTTTTATGAATGCGTAATATTTATCATTCGTTATCAATCTGGATTTAAATCAATTTATTTAAGTTATTAGAATATTTGTATGAATTCTAAAAAAATATTTTCTTTTATAAATGAATTTTGAAATTTTTGAATTTAAAAAGAAATATGTTGATTTCATTCTAAATGCATGTAATCTGACAAAGAAGTAAAATATTTTTCTTTTATTTTGAAACTTAAATTAGCTTATAATAGTTTAGAAAATCAGAAAATTTTCTCTTTTTTAGTTTATTGTGACTTTAAGAGCATTGAATTATTTGAATTAAAACAACATTCATATAGTTCTTTTCAATGAGTTAGAAAGTTTCATTGATTTATAAGGAATCATGCTTTTTCAAATAAAAATAACATTTTAGTAATTATTTTGTTCTTGTGAAAAGAATTTACAATTATGCTACAAAACTTTTTACTCAAAATTAAAAGAATGTCCTATGTATTTTTTTTAAAGTTTTAAAAGTATAACCTACAAAAAAATATAAAAATGATTGAATTATTGAGTTTCTGTTGTGTCCAATAGAATTTTTGAAATTTATAATGATTAATTGTAACTGCTTTTTTCAGTTAAATGAAACAATCCTAGTAAAAGTATATTATTCTTAGTTTATGTAAAATGTGTGTATGAAAAAAGCACATTCTAGAAATAATTGTTTTATTGATTTATAAAAGATCTAAAAGAGAGGATTATATAAATATTTTGAAAGTTAAAACTATAATTAAAAAAATTGTGTAATGAATGTTGAAACACATACATATATATTGAATGTTGCTATTAATTAATGCTAGAGAAAAACAATAACTCTCTTTTGAAAGTAATTCAAAAAACTTATGATGCTCAAATAATTTACACAAAGAGAGAAAAAAACTGACATTTTTATTAAACGTTGCTAGTGCAATGAATAACACATTTTAAGAAAAAGTATCATTAGAACTAAATAAAATTTCACAAGCCACAATGTAAAATAAAGTTATGTAAACATGCTTTTATTTTTAGAAATATTTTTGTAAGTAATTTATAAATAAAACCTGGAGAAATACAATTTTAGAAATATTTACCTAAAGTTTTAGTTATAGAAAATAATATTGTGTCAAAAAATATGCTCAAAAATTTAAAAGAAATAGTAATTATTGTGTCTTTAAAAAATTGAAATGTTTGAAAAATTTTCTGGGGAAACAAGTTTAAATTTTCTCTTGGAAAATATTTCTAAACGTGCTTTAACTGTTAGATTAGGACTTAGTTTCTTACAGTTTTAAAACTGGCCTTAATTATATCTCAGATACCTTGTACCATATTATTAACTGATATAATTATCTTTATTTTATTTATGGAATTAAAGATAACAAAATTACTATTAACTTTCAAAGACATTTAAAAGTTTTTTCATCTTATGTTAACAATTATTGAAAATTATTTTTAATCATAAAATTAAAAATGAAACAAACAAGAACACATACATCAATTTGTTATTATGTTTCTAAAAACAATCAAAAACCCAATTTGATGTTTCTAAAAATGATAATCAAGAGGAAAATTTTTAAATGAATTTCATTTTATAAATGATATATAGTTTCATCATATAACATATCATGAGTTATATTCTCAACAATTTTACACTGCATACCTTAAATTATATTGTACCTTGGATTGTATTAATATACTGATAAAAGTAAATTTTTAATAAAATTGCCTAAAAACCTTACATTTAATAAATAACTTTAGCGGTTTTGAATTAAGTTACACTTAGCAACATAACTACGTTTATAAGTGAATAAATTATAATTTAAAATCATTTACCTTTAGAAAATTCTATCTTAAAACCACATTGAATGTGGAATTTAAAGGCAGTTTAAGTTCTTGAGTTTTGATATTATTAAAATTGCACTATGAATATTAATTTATAGTAAAATACTTTTTTAGCTCTTCATGGAAAGAGAAAGTCTTTAAGCCGTACAACTTTAGTGCTCTTGGTATAGCTCCTGAATGTGGACACAGGCATCCTTTGATGAAAGTACGAGCAGAATTCAGACAAATATTTTTAGAAATGGGGTAAGATAAAACATGTAATTGCTTTTTTTTATTACATTCTAAATATCTTAAATCTAATGATGGAAATCACTGTTTAACTTAACACTGCAATTGCTATTGCCAATTTTTAACTGTTGCTATTTTTCAACTGTCCAAATTCTCAAAAAATAAATATTTATTTTTTAAATAACAACTTTTATAATTTACATAAGCAAATAATTTACAGCTGGTAACATCATTAAGAATAAAATAAATTTTAAAATTACAGTCTTTTAATAATAAATAACATAAATGATAAATTTCATTCTGAAAAGTCTGAAAGGCATATTTGTATAAATAAAACAAATATGAACATTGCAACAAAAAAAAGTCTGAGTATGCTTTTAAAGAAATTTCAGTATTCTATGTATATCTCAAAAAATCTAAATAAATTATAATCAATAAATAAATAGCTCCATTTAATAGAACTAATGATAGTTTATCATGGAAAATGAACTATTAATTAAAAAAGAAAATTTTCTGTGACTGAAATGAGTCCGATTCTCTTTCTTCCATAACAGTTAATTTTTATCTATTCAAAGTAATTTTGTTATTACTGAATGGTAGTCAAGTTAGAGGAAAATTGATATTTTTGTTTTCAATTTATAGATTAAATTTTCATATTGAATAGGGATAATTATACTAGCTTGAAGACTTGCTTAAACTTAAATTCTCATCTGTGATTCCATTGATAAAAAAAAGAGCCATAGAATTACAGACCTTCTGAAATTTTTCTCTTTGATCAATGTAAAAATAGTACAAATATATATATATATATATATATATATATATATATATAATTTTATTTAAATTTAGTGGTAGTTTACTGTCACAGCATTGTACTATAGTCTTTTTTTTTTTGCACTGTACCTGAAGAATAAAATTTGCTTTGAGTACTGATGGTCTTTCATTATAAAATAATGAGCCCAATAATTATTAATATGTTAAAAAATTTTCCAATTTTATGAAAAATACCCTGCATATTATTTTAACAAGAAGTAAAATGACTACTAAAAGTGTGTACTAAATATATGTTGCATTTTATTTTTAATTTTTTGAAAAATACATAGAATATGATGAATTAATAAACTCAATATTTATTGACAAAAAAAAGGCAAATAGAGAATCAAATGATTCATATGATGAACTATTAATTAAAAAAATATCACTATATAGTTAGCTATCTTAATTTTATTCCCAATTTTCATTGTTGGAAAATAATGTCACATTTTTATTGGCAGTTATCAAAATGTGGGCGATGTTTAGCAGTTTTTATATTTTAAGAATATTTGAAATAAAATACATCATGATATTTTATTTTGTGCATTTTAATAATTATCTTTCAATTACATAGCACTTTGAAAAAAAATCTAAGAAAGTTTTAAATGTGATCTATATAATATAAAAATTATTTTCAAGTACTTCTACATGTTTGTCCCTTGCCTGTATGTTTGTGCATTCATTTTGTTTATTAAAATTACTTGAAAACATATTGTTGTTTAATTATAATTTTACAATTTAGATTTACAGAAATGCCATCCAACAAGTACATTGAAAGTTCTTTTTGGAATTTTGATGCATTATTCCAACCTCAGCAGCATCCTGCAAGAGATCAACATGATACCTTCTTCATTTCAGGTAATTATATTTTTTAAATGGTATTGTAGTTCGTATGTAGTTTGATTGTATTGCCAGTAATAAAATCGTTACATCGATTCTTGAATAATTTAAGAATTTAATATATTTTTAGTTTTGTAATAAATAGGCCTTAATAAAACATTTAAATTCACAGTAAGAATCCTTCTTAGTAAATCTTTGTAGAATACTTTAATGAACTAGCATGCTCACTTGTAAATTAACACTTGATTTGTAACCTTTTAAAGAGTTTTTATACTTAACAAATAACTATGTATGCTTTTGGATATTCATTTTAAATATCAATAATGAAAAGGATGTAATGTGTGTCTTGAGAACTGTATATCTTATTCTTTGAAAATTATGGTCATAATATTGCAAAGAAAATTTGATTAAGTACTCAATTTTCATCAACAATATTCATAATATAAAAATATAATGAATTACAATTTTTTTATTGCATAAGATTTGTATTAAAATTGGAAATGAAATATTGAATTCTGTACTTGTTTTATATAACAGTATTCTGTGGTAATATTTTTCTAACATGAAATTTTAGTCTCAAAAAAAATTTCTTTAATTTATATTCTTACATTGTTTTATGTCCCATGATTTTTTTCTTTTGTTTTCTTACTGTTTGTTCTTATTTATTTTTTTCATTCTTATTTTTTCTTTCTTTCTCTACTCTGCTAATGTAACAATACTATATAAATAAATTAAACTGTTGCAACATTTTTTTTTGTGCATGAAATTTTAGCTTTTAATCTAGTTACTTTATTTTATATTCTTGCAGTTTTTCTTATCCATTGTATTTTTTCTTCTTTAAAATTTCCCTCACTACTTTTCTTGTTCCCTTATTTTTTTGTATTACTCTATTTTTTACTATTATATTTAAAAAATATCTAAATGGATTTTTCATCACAATTATGAACACAAAATACATAAGTGTATAATTTTAAAGAGTTATTAATGCCAACTATCTTAAAATTTGCTTGAACGTTTTTTTTTTTTTTTTTTTTTTTTTTTTTACTGAAATTATTTTATTATAAAAATATATTATTCATAAAAGTTAGCCAAAATCAATTCCATTTCAATACTTTTCATTTTGTAAAATTTTAATTTCATGGAATAAAAGTCAAAGAATATGAAACATAGAATGGATATTTTTAAATTTTAGTGTAGAAGAATATTTTAAATAAAAGTTTAAGACTATTTTTAATTTGAAAAATGGTTAAATACATTGACGATTATTTTCGGTTTGATCATATTTAAAAACTAAATGTTTAAAATCAAAAGAAAAACTAAATTAAGAATGAAAAATAAAGTAAATTAGTAAATAATGCATGCACTTAAATGATAATTTATAGTGAATATTCATTGAAAACTGAAAATTTTTTATGCATTACACATCTTAGTAAAATTTAAATAAAATTATTATATTAATTTGTATACACAGTATCCAGTGTGTCTCATTAACATACATTCTTAATTTGAATGCTTGTAGATAGATAGCCTTATTATTTTTTTAAAATTGTAATCAAAATAATTAGTTCAGTATTAATATCAGTTAATATAATTAGTTCAGCATCAGATAGTTAAATTGCAGTATTAATTTACAAATTTGATATTACTTTTGTTAAAATTCTCACTATTTTAAGCCATTTTTTTTAGATAATTTAAATTTTAAGTTGATTTCATTAAAAGTAATGAAATGTATATAAATTTGCTACTTTTTTTAAATATACTTTTGTTACTGAGCAATAATTTAATTCTTTAAAGTATTTAATAACGGCTTTTTTTATATTATTTAAAGATCCTCAATTTGCCGAAGAATTTCCAAGAGATTACTTAGAAAGAGTTAAAAAAGTTCATTCATCTGGAGGCTATGGATCACAAGGGTAATAAATGTTTATATATGTTATGTAATATATTTATATGTGCTTAATAAAGGAGAAGAAACTTTTACATCTGGACATAATGATAAACATTTATGAATACACCATTAGAGTTATTTCATTGTTTAATTTTAGTTCATAAAATATCATCTAAATAAGTTGCTTTGAATCATCTCTGCAATTCATATGTATAGCAAGGAATGAAAAACTTAAATTTAACTCTTACTTGAATCACTTTAAATTATTGTAGATTTATAGTAATACTTATTTGAATTTGTTTCTTCTTCCACTTACAAACTTTTTTTTACCAAAAGTAATTCATAAATATTTATAATTATTTTTATAAACTATCTTATTTTTAAGGTATCAATATGATTGGAAATTATCTGAAGCACAAAAGAATTTACTAAGAACACACACAACTGCTGTAAGTGCACGGATACTTTATGAACATGCTAAAAAGGTAAATGGTTAATTATGGTTTTGTCTTATGATGCAATCAAATGTTTATAATTACATTTTATTTTTTCTGGGGTACTTGATTATAAACATTAAGTACTTAAATATAAATGTTTTTATCAAATGTTTCTCATAAAATGTAACTTAAATCTCACATTTTACATCTTCTTTTAGTCATTCCAATTAGTTATTATTGATTGTCATTCCAATTGGTTGCATTATATTGTTATTCAGTCTTTTAACTCTACAAAGTATCATTATTTTGGAGTATTAAACGATCAGTGACTTTTATTCTTACACATATTTCTTTTTTATTTCTTGAGCTGATAACTTTCCTAGATATTAGTATAGATATTAGTAGGTCGTTTGGTTGGATTCTTCGGCACAAGGTCCAAAAAGGAAAAACTGCGCTAAGTACATTAGTAGGATAATATTAAACAGTTAACAAGACACATTAGATTACAATCAATGAAAGTATCTCATGTTAATAACCTTTAAAGAAAAATAATTTTACATTAATCTTTGTGCTTTATTTTAAACACTAGAAATGTTTTATTTCAATTTCAGCTAAATAATAAAATAAAAAATCAGAAAACTATTTTAATTAGCTTTCTGCTGAATAAAATTTGTGATAATTTAAAAGTATTTGAACATAAATGTATGAACAGCTGTATGATTTATCAAACAACTCTAAGACCATTGAACATAGATTAAATAAGAAAATGTTTGGTGATATTTTAACCTCTTCTGTGCTTTTATTGCATATAAAAAACAAAAGAATTGTAAAATAAATAGAAAAAATTATGGCTTATGCAATATTGTAAAGTAAGAAAAAGCTTCCATACTTTTAGAAAATATAAAATTCAACGTTAAAATTTTTTTAAAAATAAAATCTTTACTTAAAGTATAATCTAGATACTTACATTATAATCTTTGTAATAAGTATAAGATTATACTTACAGTATAATCTAGTTCAAATAAAGATTCACTCGTGATGATCTTAAAAAAATTTTGTTTTTGGATAAGGAAATATTAAAGAAACCTCAATTGATAAAAGAGTTTGGGCTCAATTAAAATCCTTTATTAATTCTAATATGTTTGCATTAACTTGATATTAGAAACCTGCTTTTAACATGTCAGAATATCATTTTCTTGCTTTCATTGTTCTTGAAGCTAAAATTTACGAAACAATTTGCATGAAATAAATTTTTAAACATTGTGTTTCTTTAATGTATTTCTTTCAATGTGTATAATTCTTTCAATGTATTTTCACAGTTAATATTTGAAAATTTCATTGTTAAATATTTTTTTTATTTCATGTTAGGATCCATTTGTTCCTGGTAAATATTTCAGCATTGACAAAGTATTCCGAAATGAAACATTGGATGCCACTCATTTAGCTGAATTTCAACAAATTGAAGGTGTAGTTGTAGATCGAGGTTTAGCTCTGTGTGATTTGATGGGAGTTGTATATCAATTTTTTGGTAAACTAGGTATGTTTGTTAAAAATCATTCTTAATAAAAAAAATAAAATAAAAAACCATATAAATATTTGTATCAAACTTTGGTGCAAAAAAAAGGAGATTTTTGGAAAAGCAAGATTGTAAAATTATTGGGATTAAATAAATAAAATTCATATCAGCACTTTACTAATATTTTAGAAAATTTGCAAATTATGATAAATCAATGTAAATTTTTTGTTAAAGTTTTTATAGATTGTTAAGTATAACATAATGTTTAAAAATACAATTTTTAAGAAAATAACAATGATAACTTAAATTTGTACCATTGATAATTGCTTTTAAAAGTTATTTTTCAGTATTTTAAGTTATTATTATTTTTTTTATCTTTGAATTAATGTACTGAGAAAAAATATTTGTGAATGAAAAAGAAGTTGAAAAAAATGTTGTCTGAATCTAATTCCAGGTAGTAGATGAACTCTTACTGAGATATATTCAATTTTTTCAACTTAATT
>JAPDSC010005389.1:161725-177842 GCA_026290005.1 Latrodectus geometricus
TGACTTTCTATACTAATAAACAATGCTGATTATGAAAAATGTTTTTCAATTTGCTTGTAATTTGTCTAAAATAAAGATAATATTTCCCCATTTTGGATGTTTGTGGTGATTTGAAATCCTCTTAAATTGTTAATCCTTGTCTCCTCATATGCAAAAAATGGCAACTGTTCTACTAGCAAGAGTATTTTCTGGTTATTAAAGTATTCTCAAGTTATTCATTTCTAATAATTAGAAAGCCCCTGTTATTAAAACTGCAATATTATTAGCATTTAAATGTTGATAACTAATATTCCTTTGAAACTAAAATGCTATTGAATTCTTTTATCTATTATAGTTATTTCTTTCAGAGTAAAAATTATTTTATTTTTTGGGGAAATTGTTAGTTAGTTACCCAGCTGTATTTCATCTATATTTATTTCTACATTTTAATGAATTTATCTTTTTTCTTAGATAAAAGTTGTTTGTGAAGCAATTATTATTATTTTTTTTTTGTCTTCTTATTATATTTGTTTTTTAAATTTGGAAATTACTAAATCAATTGCCCCAAAATAATTATGTATAAATTCTAAAAAATAAGGAATTTTTATATAGGATTTTTTAAAAAATTTTTTAAAGACATTATAAATTTAATCACTGAATTTTCCGTGAGTAAAGAATTTTTTTTTTCAGTTTTTTTCCTTTAAAAATATTACTGCCATTTTGTCATTATTAACTTATTTTATAATACATATTAATATAATAGTTATTATTATAATTTATTAACTTATTCATTTTATTGTAAGTAAACTTATTCAAGAAATTTGTAAATTGGAATTATTTAAAAAATTATTAATAAAAACAAACTTTGTATTTAGTTTAATAGAACTTTATTAAATGAAAGTTAAGAACAACTTTAGTTTTATGAAATGAATTTTTGAAAGCTAAGAATCCTAAACTTTTTTATTAACTCAGTTTCCAACACAATGGACTATTTTAGTTTCCCTTGGGAGTTGATTTACATTAAAATATGAAAAATCGTGGATTTTTGTTCAACTAAATTCTATTTGTATATAGATCGCTGAGATTGTTGAATTTAAGTTTTTTCAATTTATTTGACTTATACCTTACATTTCTAATAATCAGATGAAATATGTGTTTATTTTATTTAAAATGAATAATAAATTTATTAATCATAAGGTATAAATATTGTCGCTTATTTTATTTGAGAGCTTTAAAATTTTGAACTTCTGTATTGAATTTTCTATGCCTACAAGTATAAGTGAATGAGATTGATTTATAGATTACAAGCTTCCACAATTTCATTATATAGGTATTAAAAAATTACGTTTTAAACCTGCTTACAATCCTTATACCGAACCAAGTATGGAAATATTCAGCTACCATGAAGGACTAAAGAAATGGGTAGAAATAGGTAATTCAGGAATGTTTCGCCCTGAAATGTTATTACCTATGAATCTTCCTCCTGATGTGTCAGTCATTGGTTTTGGATTATCTGTAGAAAGGTAAATTTATGTTATATTTATCCATAAACTTGTGAAAGTTCTCTAAACTTTTTAATGTTTTTAGACGCTATATATTTTATTTGAACAAATAATTACTTGATCTTGATAATTATTTTAATGTTACAAAATTCAATAATATCAAAAAATTTCTAAATACATTAAAAAAATTTTATACTGTACAGTTTTAAAAATCAAAAGTTTCCAGATAAGACCCTAGATCTTCAAAAAATGACATGATGAATGATTAAGAGATAATACAAATGTTAATTTTATAAACTGATCCGACTTAACAATATTTTATTATGAATTTGAAAATTCAATAAAATGCATTTTTTTTAAAGAGAAATAATGGCATAAATGATAACATCTTTTCTCATCTCGTCTTTTGTATTTTCTGCAAAACTTGTAACATTCATAAATGATTTGTAAAGTTATGAAAAAGTAGTTTTAAGGATTCAGTTAAAGATCATTGTCATTTTTAATCTCAGTATTTTTTTAGCAATTATATTTGCGGTTGAATCATTTTTAAAATATTAAATTCTGATGGTATTGAATCATTTGTTCCTCTTTGCCAAAATTGATGCTAGGAAGTTTGTGTAAAGATTTCAAAATCATTTAACATCTTACCTTCTGTGAAAAAGATGTGTGTCTTATGAAAAACGGAAATGGTATGTCTGTAATCCAGTGTTTTTTTTCTGTAACATGTATTGACTTTAATACCAGGAGGTTTACCATAAATAATGCATAGAGTATCTAAGAATAAGATTGACATTATTTTGATTTGTTTTTATTTCTTTTGTCTTTGCTGAAATTTTGATGACAACTTCCCAATCATTCCTAACTTGAAAATGTCATGAAGTCCTTACCATAGGCCTTACCTAGGCCTACCATGATCATTTATAAATTCAGCCAATTCTGTTATTTTTTTGCAGAAAAAAATTTGAATTATCCCACATTATGTGGTTTTACAAAACTATGATATAACGATAGTAAAATAAATTTGAGTAGGTCAACTATTGTGAAATATTAATAAATAAAGGTAGAGGATTGAGATAAATTTTAACTTAAAAAAGACCTCTAATTGTTTGAAATTAGTAGCACATATAGAATTTGTAGAATTTTTGTCCAGTTTTCATTGAATAAAAATTATAATAAAATAAAAATTTCTGAGAAACATGCTTAATTTTTTGTTTCACAAATCATTAAAAAAATACAATAATTTGAAAATATGCAGTCTATATATTAGCCATGGTGGAAGAGATTTGAACAAAAGGTTTAATCAAATTTAATATTTAGAAATATAAATAAAAATCTCGATAAAATGTTTATAAACAGTATTTTTCCTCTTATGAATTTTGAACAAAACATATATAACTGTTTCATTAAGTTTTAATTTTAATATCACCCAATTGTATTATAATTTTTTATCCTTTGCAGGCCTACCATGATCAAATATAAGATAGATAATATACGTGAGCTGGTTGGACACAAAGTGAACTTAAACATGGTTAATGCAAATCCCATCTGCCGTTTAGACAAGTAGTGACTTATTGCAACTGTATTCAATATGTATTTAATAAAAGAACTTTTATTGATATATTGTTGATATCAAGAAATTATATCATTCTTTAAATAATTAAGGTATGAATTTCGCAAAGTTACTTTCACATATATTGAAAAATAATATTAATACACTAAAGGTAAATGATTTTTTCTGATTTCTATCAATATGTTCTTTTTAATTTTTAATATAAAACAAGCTAAAATATTTTTTTTAAAAGACATTCATATTTATGAATATTTTTACATTTCTAAGAGAATTTGTATTTTTTAAAACACAAACAAGTAAAAGTTTTTTTTGGTATCAATTTTTTGTGTGCATGTGGTTAAAAATGATTTAATTGAATATCAAAATTTCTTCTTTTGTTTGATGTGAATTGACTGTGCCAAAAATGTACTTAAAAAAGAAAAAGCTGCAAACGGAAGGTATATAAAAAAGAATTCACATTAAAAAAATGTTTCAAAATTGTAATCCATAAATGGGAGTTTTGAAAATAAGTATAGTTAGTTTTAGATTCTAAATAAGAACTAAAATTATCAATATCTTGTAAAACCATGAGCTTTCATAAATTAGCCGTTCATTAAAATGAGTGTCTTTTGTATTAAAAACGTTTTACATACTTCTTAAATTCCAGACCACACGCCAAGTATTTTCTGGCTGTTCCTGATGTTGATAGAAAAGTTCAGCAAAACATTTTATATAAATTCTGACTTTATGTTTTTGCAACTTAAGAAAAAAGAAAAAGCTTCTCTGCTTGTGTTGAAAACTGGGTTGAGAACAAACAATGATAGAGGAATGAAATTGTGGCAATACATTTGTCCAGGTAACATTTAAATGATTGTGATCTCAAAATTGCAAGTAAGCATAGGCCTTAGCAGAATTAATGCACATGTGAAATGCTAGTTTGTTAGTAACTGGTGTAACTGCAAGAATGCTGACTACAAACATGCAAACCGGCAGTCATGGCATCATACAGGTGTTGGATATCAGTGTGTGGAATGGAGTACCATGGCTGTTGCAATTAATCAGTGAATACATCTATGGTTGGAGATAATGCTGCAGTTGTTGTTCAATGGTGTCCCATACATGTTTGATTGGTGACAGCAGAGCTGGTCAAAGCAACATGTTGACATTGTAGATCATGTCACAATTGTGGTAGGAGGACAAGCGTTATCTTGTTTGAAAACACTCATTGGAATGCTGTTTATGAATGGCAACACAACAAGTTCAATCACCAGTCTGATGTATTCATTCACAGCCAGAGTGTGCTGTGTAACAATGACAGATCTGCTGTCAAGAAATTGCTCCCCAGACCAATTTTTAAATTCACGCCATAACATTTAGTTAATTCAAAACACATTTTGTTGAATACAGAAATAATCAGTTCGTGTGAAATGTTTTCAATCTTATTAGATAGAAAAATTATTTCTAAAAATGTTATAACGAAGAATAATTGATTGAATCTGGCTTTTTAAATTAAAAGAATGTGTATTTTTGGTTTTTATGTTTGGTATTTTGAAAAGGTATATTTATTCGTCAACTTGCTTTGGAGATCATTGCCAAATCCCTGGAGAAAAAATTAAAATTATAATGATGTGAGTAAAGAGGATAGCAGCCACTATGGTAGCGGAATCTTTATTAGAACCCCTGACTTTTTCTTAAAATTAAAAATTCAGGTTTCCTAATTAATAATTATAGATATGACACTCAATGCTTTTGAATCTAACATCAACCTTAAATATTTGAATTTTATTTGATAATCATAGTGCAATCCAGCACATATGTAATTAGAATAAAGCTGGCAACAAAGCAATTTTCAGTGTTTAATACTCTTAAACAACTTTTTAAACATCAATAAATCTACTTTTGGCGAATACTTTCTCATATCAGAATCTTTGAAAATGAAACTGCTGATATTTAGGCTAAGAAGTGCTCCTCTGATATGAGTTTAAATCGCTCTCAGACCTCTGACATCCACTCCAAAATAAAAATCTTGAATAAAAAACAATGGAAAACTTCGAATCACTCTAGGTATAATAAGCTCATTCCAAGTGGTACCCTTACCAAAACGCTGAGTCATTCAGTTCACCATTAGCAGGCTCACAAGTGAAGACTTGATGTTCATCTTGATAAACATTAGTTGTCTCTCTTTTGATCTGAGGCAAAAGATACATCTGAAGTGCTCATCTCAAATAAGTTCTCTAAAGTATATTAAACGTTTACATAAATTAATCCTTTAGTGAAGTGATGAACTTGAAAATAAAAATAATTAGTTACTCACTAGCCTAATAGAGAAAGTAAAAGCTGAATTTCATTCTCATAATTACTTCATTTTTTTAATATAATGTGCTGCAAACGAGCATACTTCCTATATGCTAGAAATAATTGTCCGTCAATAATAGATCATTTAAACAATTCTGAGTTAATTGATTTTGAATGAGATACAGAATGTATTAAAAATCTTTTTAGAGAATGACTAAGTTGATAATCTCAAATACAGAACAGTACACCTGTCCCACATATATCGGTGCAGGCAAGCTTTGTACTGTTTTTAATTATTTTGATCAGAGGCAAAAGCATATCACCCAAGCGTTTCGTAATTTTGAATCATCGTTAGGTGATGAGGTTGCACTTGAGCCAGCGGCCTCCTCTTTACATTCACACCATGCCAGCGGAAGGACTTTGAAATCCATAGATGAACATGAACCCATCGAGCTCTAGCAATACAGTGAGGGAGAATGTGGTTAACTTCCCAATTACTGTTACAGCAAACGATGCTGATCTTAAGGGAAATTCACAATGTCCCAGAAATTAAAATTATTTTCTTTGGAGTTTACTGTGACTTACGATGCTAGCATGCAAATCTATTTTTTTCACCATATTAAACGCTTAAAATTGATTTTTTTCCAAATATTTATTTAAAGTGAATTTTTTTTCCATGAAAGACTTATGTTTAAAAAAATTGAATATTTTATTCAATATCAAATATAAACAACAAATGATAATTTTTTATTAAAAACATATTAATCGTCACTTCAAAAATTCCAAATAATACTTTTTGTTAAAATATTAATTTATTCTGAAAATGTGCAGTTTTTTTTTTTACCTGGATAACCTGAAAAGATTCAGTTATAGCCATCGCAGGTCTCGTTGTAAGTAATTAAAATATACAAATCATTTACAGAGGAAATACTAAAAGAATATGTTGTCACTACTTTGTGTTTTACCCTAAATTTTCAATATTTGGAGTGACATTAGTAAATTTACTTCAGGTAATCGAAACTAATGTCATTTTTTAAAAAAAGTTGTCAATATAAATTAAGTTCACGACTTAATCAAGAATCCTGTTATGTGAGTGTAAATATGTTTTTTTGTTGTTCCTAAAGGCTGATACGCTGAGATAATTTACAAGCGTCATGCAAAGGATTAAGATTAAATTTTATATTCCTTTCTTCCCTAGTCTTTTTAAATTAGAACAATGTTGTTTGATTTGGAACAATGTTTAAATAAATTATATTTAACACTGTTTAAATGTATGCGTAAGATTTAGAAACCGGAAGACTTTTTGGATTTAGCATAATCCAAAAAGTATTTTTGCAAAAATGAAACATGAAAAAATTATATTAAGTGTTAGATACGTCCTAAAGGTAAATCCCATTATTTTCGCGAGTGATCTTTAAGTCGGACTGATTTTCTTTTTACAGATTTTATTTAGTTTAATTTACAATGAAGACATTTGCTTCATGTAAGTTTATAATGCTTACATTAAAGCTGAAAATAAATACGCTCCATAAGTTACATAAAGCTTTTGTTGTATGTATTTGTTTTCCAAAAGAAAAAAATGGAAATTTTTACAAAATATTTCTTAAAAGATTTCTTTTTCTATCACTTGTAACTGATTGGGAGTTAATTCATACACATTTATTTGTATTCAAATTATATGTTTTTCATAATCTTTTTAAAAAAGTTAATATTTATTTCCAGTAATATAAAAATTGTTTTTTTGGTGTACTGTTAAAATGTTAAATTCGTTAATAGCAAATTAAAATGTGATGAGAACAAAAAATCATGAAAGTTATCTATGTATTTAAATATTATCATGTATAAAATACTTTTGTCCCTTGACCAAAAAAAAAAATTTTTTTTTTTTTTAAGTATTTTGAGTGAATATTATAAAAACGGTAAATTAAAGATTTTAATTCGGGTAAATTCCATCCATTAATTTTAAACAGACAAATTATTCGAATTTGTTACCCTTCCTCACTATCTTTTGAATCGACTGTTTATTAATAAATTGTTTATTAATTTTAAATTGCTTTTGATTTACTACTCGTTAACTTTATTCATGTTTAAATAAATGTAAGTCTAACTGTTTGAATTATTAGGTTGGGGAAAAAGAAATCCATTATTTTTACGTGAACTTTATGTAACTTCTTTTGGATTAGCTTTGTAAAAAGGTTTAAAACAGCTTCCATTTAGATTTTTAGATCTTGCGCGTTACGACTGCTGACATGCGGTTAACTTCGATCATTTTTGATATTTTATAGACATTTTCGACGATGCTGTATCCACATGCGAGGTGCATCGCTAACATCAAAAATACCCGAACGGAATCGACGAAACAAAAATTGTACGTAACTAGTTGTTACAGTCTTATATAGAACGATAAACACCTTTCACAATTTTAGCCACCTGGCTATCTTTTTCGTCGTTACAAGAGAAAAACGAAAATGTATCGAATTTTCTGTTTGTTGTCTTCCATTTTTAAAACCTTGTACTTGTTACTGAATTAATCAAACAAAAAACCGCAAGAGGATATTTTAGTGTCAAATGTCACCTTTCCAACGAGCATAAATCTGAAATAGTTTGATATATACCTGACGAGATATCGATCACTACAGACGTCTACTGAAAAAAAAATAGATTACTTTTTCCCCAACCTAATATAATAATTAGCAAGTACTAAAAGAACGTAAAATGAAAATAAAATAGGCAAATATCTTAAACAGAATGGGTGATAATATTTATTTTGCAATTTGTTACTAAAAAAATCTTATTGGGTGTTCATGTTTTGTGATTTTAATTGGAGCACAAAATTTCTCCTAAATTATAAGTATACAAAATAATTTCTTAATTGTGACTATAATAATTTTAAACAGCAATAATGATCTGCATTAATGTTCCATGCTGCTTATATTTGGAAAAAAAAAAAAAAAACTGCGCGTGCAGCCATTGTCACCGTTGACATAAAGAAATCTTACATTCATTTGAAGAAGCAGCCATAAGTACAAGTATTGCAAACTCTCCTTGATTAACGTGATCATATCAATTGATTTTTTCCATCAAGATATTGTTGCATGTGCCAAGTAATGCGAAGGTAAATATTACCTGCTCGTAAAATGGAAAGGTAAGCCATTTGCAGGGTAAATGAACGAAGGTTAAACGGTAAATGAATGCAGTATATCACTTACGATTAGAGTTTCATGTATCAGTACGATGGTTCATCTTTACTCTTAATAAGAATTCTGAAGGGAAGATGTTGCCTTTTTATATATAGAAACAAATCAAAGAACTTTGTAAAGCTATCTGAGGATGCACAGCGAAGAAAATCAGTTCTCCGGTTCAGACGGTTGAAGAGCATTCCGCACTTCACCCGTCAAGAGTCTATATGTAATCTGGCAACAATTACCCTTAGACTTGCGGCGGATGCAATTCTCTCTGAATTATTATTCAAAAATTATGTCCACTCATCATCTCTTACATTCTATAATTCCAAATGTCGCTCTTAATATATTATATAATGCTAGACCATTCAGCATTCAACCTTTTCTTATTAGTGTTAAATCCTGTATTTTGCTGCCTAACCTATGTGATGTCCGAATTGAGTCTATAGACTTTTTCGCACATCCGCATGGTATTATCCAAACATCACAATACTCAATGCCTTTGAATATCATAAAAAGTAGGACACAACCTCTATTTTTCAACAGCTTTATGCATTTCATCGCTGTCAGTTGTGCTATGTACACTCCTGTTTATACAAATGGATCTAAAACTGCACGACACGTTGGTTATGTAGTTTATATTGAAAATTACTCCCTCAGTTACAGCCTTCACATATCCTGCTCCATCTTCACTGGTGAAGCAATGTCTATTTACCATGAACTTCAGTATGTGAGTACTAAAAATGTGCATAAATTTTACATATATACTGACAATAAGAGTGTTTTAGAAGCTTTGAAAAATCGTAACTTTAAATATTTTGGACACGATTGGATGGCAATTAAATTTCTTGATTCAGTCTTTCGAAATATGTTCGAGGAACTGTCTTGTTGTATACCAAACCACATAGGAATAGATGGCAATGAGAAGGCTTATGTGGCTGCAAGGTCTGCATCCACTTGTATTCTGCCTTCAGTTCCATCAATAGATGTGAGAAAAGGATTCATACATTCTCTTTGGCAGGAATTTGGAATATGCAAGTCAACAACAAACTCTATTCCATTTTTCCATTTATCATTCCATTACATATTTTACCTGTACGAAGCGCAGATGTCAGGCTGACTCGCCTTCGTATTGGTCACACGAGCTTCACCCATAAACATCTATTCTTGAATGACTTAAATCTTTGGTGTGAAGCGTGAGATGAACTATACGCAGAACATCATATTTTAATTGTGTGTCCAGATTTTAACCGTTACCGCTTCATATTTTTTAAGAGCAATATTTTAACATTACAAGGCTTGCTAGAGGGAACACCCCATCGCAATCTCTTTGCATTTTTATATATAAAAGCTATTAATTTTATTTATTTTATCTAATTTTAGAAATATTTTAATCAAATTCTTATATTCATTCATTTTATCTAAATTCAGATGTATTTTAATCACAGGTTTTTAATTTTTATAAATATGGAAGTCATTTAAAAATAAAACATTTTATTTTCACATTTTAATGGGTTAAATCAGTGTTTCTCAACCTTTTAGTATTCACGGCCCAATTTTCAATCATAATTTTCATCGCGCCCCCCCTCCCAACCGCATACAATAAAATATATACAATAATAATGTATTTTGAGTATTTTGGCTCTAAACCTACACTACAACCTTAATTATAAACTTTGCAAATTACAAAGAATATTGAAATTTATTGACATTTTGCAACACCGATCCTCAGCATTGACAAGAACAAGAATCCTATGCTTTTTTATTGCTCTTGCATCCAGCCATGTCGGGCATTCTCACGGTTTCCCGAGAAGTTTCGATTTGTCTGGTCAGCAAAAAATTAAGCTAGGAGCGTGCGCAGATGTGAACAAACGTTTTCTCATAGGAAGAAGGAGAAAGTTCTATGACGCCAATTTCAATTCCAGACAATCTCATTCGAGTCGATCCTTCTATCGCTATTGAATCTATTCTAAATGTGTATATTATATATATTTTCGTGTAATTGCAATTCACCGTATTAAATATTCACGGCAACAGACTTATGCAGAATCATGGATAAATTTTTAAGCGGGCGTAAGCTAGCATTAGACTATAGACAAGCATCAACACAGATGAGCGTGGTTCCGAAAATAAAACCAAGAAAATATTCTCAAGAATACTTAAATTTCGGGTTCACTAGTACTGAAGTAAATGAAGAAGAAAGGCCCCTGTGTATCATTTGCTCAAAAATGTTGGCGGCAGACAGCATGAAACCTAATAAACTTAAACGACATTTGGAAACGCTTCATAGTGAGTACGTAAACAAACCCAGAGAATTCTTCGAATTAAAATTAAAATCATATGAAAAGCAAAAATCATTGTTTAAAAAAACTTTGTCTGTGAATGAAAAAGATTTAATTGCCTCTTACAAAGTTTCATATAAAATAACCAGATGTAAAAAGCCTCACATCATTGGCGAAGAGCATATTTTGCCAGCCGCGATTGATATTGTAGAAATTATGTTTGGAGATAATTTTGCAAAACAAATGCAGTCTATACCTCTTTCAAATGATACTGTTGCCCGTCGAATTGCTGATATAGCTGAAGATATAGAGTGTAAGCTTTTGTCGAAGTTGAGTTACAAATTGTTTTCAATACAACTCGATGAGGCAACAGATAGTAATAAAGATGCTCATTTCATTGCCTATGTTAGATTTTGTGATGATTTGTCAGTAGTAGAAGAATTACTTTTCTGCAAACCAATAGAACTCAAAGCAACAGCACTCACTTTATTTGCTATCTTAAGTGATTTTATGAACGAGGCAAACATAGAATGGAAAAATTGCGTTAGAATATGCACTGATGGTGCTCATTCTATGTCAGGAAGATTCCAAAGTATTCAAGCACTTGTGAAACAAAAATCACTACAGTGCGTCTGGACTCATTGCATGATCCACAGAGAAGCTTTGGCTTCCAAAGAAATGAGTCCTGGTTTGAATATTGTGTTTACTACGGTTGTAACTGTAGTAAATTATATAAAAATGAGACCCCTGAAATCAAGAATCTTTTCCGCACTTTGTAAAGACATGGGTGCAGTAAATTCAGCGTTACTATTTTATTGCGAGACAAGATGGTTATCACGAGGGAAATTTTTGCAACGTGTTTATGAATTAAGAGAAGAAATCGCCGTTTTCCTTGAAGAGGAAAACAGACCGGAAGCTGATAATTTTTGCGATAGTTTATTTGTGTTGAAATTGAGCTACATGGTCGACATATTCGAGAAATTAAATAACTTGAATCTTCAACTGCAAGGAGCAAGTACACATATATTGGATACGAGTGATAAAGTTAATGCTTTTTGTAGGAAATTGGAATTGTGGAGCAGAAATTTAAAACAAGAAAACTTAACAATGTTTTCAAATTTGAATGATTGTGTTAAAACTTACAAGGCTGAAGAACAACATGTAAAAGTTGTTTTTGTAACCATTGAAAATAATTTAGCAATGCTAGCAAAGAATTTTAAAAAGTACTTTCTTGCTGACGACAAACTCATATCAAGATATAAGTGAGAATGATCCATTTCAAAATACTCCCGAAGGACTCTCAATTGAAGAGGAAGAAACCTTCATAGACTTCACGGCAAGCGGCGAAACCAAACGACAATTTAGTAATAAATCACTCTTTGAATTTTGGGCAGGAGTGGATGATGAGTTTTCTGCACTAAAAACAAGGACATTTCACATTCTACTACCATTTTCAACATTTTATCTTTATGAAACTGGATTTTCTGCGGTGGCTTCTTTGAAGACAAAATATAGATCTCAGCTAAATATAGAAAAAGAACTTAGAGTGTCTATTTCTAATATTAAACCCTCCTTCGAAAAACTTTGCTCTGAAAGACAGGCCAAAGGAAGTCACTAATAATTATTAAATTTGTTTTTAATTTAGTAAGTTGTTTTAATTTAATAAGTTAATTATTAAATATGTCGAAATGTATTTTGTTTTCTATGTGTGTGTGTGTGTTCTTTCCTTTCAGTCACTTAATCAATTTTTTTAAATAACATTTTCTCTTGGATATGCTCGCGCCCCCCCCATTAGTGTGCTGGCGCCCCCTAGGGGGGCGCGCCCCACAGGTTGAGAATCACTGGGTTAAATAAAATTAGAATAATTTCTATCTGATGTTTGGCGCAGCTTGTCCTTACTTGGACCTTGCGCCATTAAAACCAACTAACCAATCACTTTCTAAGAAAAAGTTCTCCAAGAACGCAGTTATTCGGAGGACGTTAAAATGCCTGAAATAACTTCAGGCTATTAGATAGTCGTCAACGCGTGGTATTAAAAAGAAACATTACTTCCGCTAAAACTTTTAGTTTTATTAGAGTTAATTCATTGCAATACGGTGAGAAAAATAAGTGATTAAAGAGGTGGTAAAGGACATGAGAATAATTGCATGATGAATAACATTATCTTAAAATATATTTTTTTAAATTCGAAGACATCCTGATGTTTCGAGTTTGTTTTTATTACTAGTGCTTTGTCGACTATCATACACTAACTTAATATTGTTTGCATAATTCACTAGTAAATATACTGTATTGTATATTTAGCACATAGATATTTATAACAATTATAAAAATATATGAAAACCAGTATTTAAGAAAGTAATACTCGAAGACTGATTTCTTAGCAGTTACATATTAATTCTGAAAATGTAGTAAAGAATTATTAAAATGTGCTCTGAGATAACAAAAATATTGCATTTTTAAGCCATTTCGAAGTTGTCAAAATATTGACCCCAATAACATTTTATTTTTTATCAATGGAAATAGAGAAAATATTCATTAGGTCCTGTGAATACGGACAAGGAATCGTCAATTCCACATCTTTACGTTTCAAATAATCAGTATATGAGTAGGCTGTCGATTTGATGCAGAATGAAGCGATAGTTCGAATTTATTTGTTAATCATGAAACTATTTCTAGAAAACAAATTGTAATATGCTAGAGGGTATTTTGTCCTCCCAAAAAACAATAAGAATATAGCTAGGTTTACCGAAAAAAGCAAAAATCATTTTCTTGCTAGCGCTCGCATGAATACCTTTTGACAATCGAGAATCACCCAAAAAGTGTTTTCTATTTTGCACTAATAAGAATAAATCCGTGTTTCGCGTTATGGTGTGATACACAGAACTTTAAAAATATTCAGCATTGATGCTTTAGATTTTCTTGAAAATTTCACAGGAGTGTTCGTTTCAGTTTGATAGTAGTTAAGCGGGATTCATTGGTACTACAAGTTTTTCACATATTTAAATGATCGTAGTTTTCATGCGTGTCTCTGAAATGTTCTCTATCTCAACATTTATTACATGACATTCAAAAGTGATTTTTTTCATAACAAATGTGTTTTAATATCCTAGATTAATCCTAAAGAACTTTGTCACGAAGATTCTATTATTATTGAAGAGCCAATTATTATCATAGATCGCTATCAAATGTAGATTTAATTTCATCACAATACTGTTTCTATATCAAATCATGTTGGAAATTATAAAAAGATCACAGCTACGTAGTTCTTTCGATGTATTAATTATGATTATAAAATCAATGTTTATTAATATTCCTATAATTAATAATAACTCCTCATTTTCGTAGTGAAGGGGATATCCCAAATTTTAATGTTCTGTAAAAGTAGATGATCACATTACGGTTTGAAATCCGATAAAAAACGTCTGATCTGAAAGCAGTTATTTCCGCGTTGCTGCATTCTAAAAACTTCAGTGTTGGCAAATATATATTAAAAATATCCTTTTTCTGTGGCCTGGTTGGTTATGGCGTTCGTTCTCTTTATCAGGTTTCAAATGTAGAACCATTCCAAAATCCATCGTGCTCGCTAATGGTGGGCTTACGAATGACATAAATGGGAAAATGAGTTTTGATTATATTTGAAGCAATTTTTTCCGCAAATATGCGAATGGTGGCATATGAAATAGGTAGTTTTTAGTCAGTGGTGAATTTTACATGAGAAATGCATGCACCATGCTGAAATTCAAAAAATGAAATTTTTGTATACAGATGATTATTTATGCCAATCAGACTTTGTGCAGTCGATTCTAGGTAGAAAGATAAATGATCCACTGTTTCCTCCATTAGTATTATTTAGTGATGTTGTTGTTCTTCGTGCGCTATTATTCGGGGGAGATTGGTGTTGCCAATGTTCAGGTAGAAAGTTTTTCTAGCTGCTGCTGCCAACTTCTGAGTGTTTCACCGCAAGGCAACAGCCGAAAGAGAAATGCGTTTACTCTGGCAGCTAATCCCATTGTACTACTCCTCGTAAGCACCAGCAGAAATTTTCTGTGAACACATAGTGGTATCCTAGGTGGTAATCGCCAAGATTGATACCACTATTAAGTCCTTTAATCATGCTAGACCATTCGATCAGTGAAATATATCACATCTCATTAATTGATTGCAAGAAGTACTTATTAATTTATTGCACGTTGCTCCACTCAGCATTGAAAGAAACGTGATGTATGCAATGATGGAGCTCCAGAGCATTTTTCTGTCACAGTGTGCAAGTTCTTGCATGCCACTTATCCCGCTCGATGACACGTGGCTTGGCGTCCTTTCACCATCGACTTCAACCAAGCGGAATTTTTCTATTGGAAACAAATGAAATTTTTAGTGTATGAGATGTCTATGGACTCAGTTGAAGGTTTCGTGAAGAAAATCGTTCTTGTCATGGACAAAATTATCAGTATACCAAGAATCTTCGAGAGGATGTGCAAGTTGTTCATTCACTGGTGTCAACTGTGTATCAACACGTGTGGATAGCATTTTGAAGAATTGCTGCGAGGTTTTCACTAAATAATAAATCTGAAGCAAACTTTTGGTATTCTTCATCTGTTTTCCCAATACTTATAAGTTCGAGTTGGAATTCTAATATTCCCTTTTTTTCGACTTCTCAGAGTGAGAGTGAAAGGCGCAACTGTTTCTATGTTATTATTACCAGTCTTAGTTTGAAAAAGAAAATATTAGAACCATGTTTTCTCTTTATATATATATATATATATATAAATTAGGTTGGGGAAAAAGAAATCCATTATTTTTACGTGAACTTTATGTAACTTCTTTTGGATTCGCTTTGTAAAAAGGTTTAAAACAGCTTTCATGTAGATTTTTAGGTCTTGCGCGTTACGACTGCTGACATGCGGTTAACTTCGATCATTTTTGATATTTTATAGACATTTTCGACGATGCTGTATTCACATGCGAGGTGCATCTCTAACATTAAAAATACCCGAACGGAATCGACGAAACAAAGACGGTACGTAACTGGTTGTTACAGTCTTATATAGGACGATAAACACCTTTCACAATTTTAGCCACCTGGCTATCTTTTTCGCCGTTACAAGAGAAAAACGAAAATGTATCGAATTTTCTGTTTGTTGTCTTCCATTTTTAAAACTTTGTACTCGTAACTGAATTAATCAAACAAAAAACCGCAAGAGGATATTTTAGTGTCAAATGTCACCTTTCCAACGAGATATTGATCACTACAGACGTATGCCGAAAAAATAATGGATTACTTTTTCCTCAAACTAATATATATATATATATATATATATATATATA
>JAPDSC010005399.1:2719-23916 GCA_026290005.1 Latrodectus geometricus
AAAAGCTTATTTGCTCATTTAGAAACAACTCATCAAGACATTAAATTAAATTTCCAAGAAAAATTATTTTACAACGAAGAAAGTTTTTTCAAATGGAAAGCAGAAATTGAAAAAGAAACGATGAGCTATTTTATTAAAAAAAAAAAAAAAAAAAAAAAAACGGTACTAAAGTACTTGAAGATGGAGCAACATCCATGCAGTTTTTCTGCCACAGAAGTGGTTTATGCAGTATTAAGCTTGAAAGAAAAAGAATATTAAAATGTATTGGATCCAATAAAATTAAAAAAAAACTTTCCCGTCTTATATTTTTGTATAGAAGACTTCCTTTGGAGATGACATAGAAATTTGCGTAAACTATCAATCTCTTCATATTGGCCACAAATATAACTATGCAAGAAAAAATTGGTTTAGCAGGGCAATTAGCAATCGGCGTTTCAAAATCAAATGTTCTTACAACTATACGAAAAGAATATTCTCCCACAAAAAGAATAATCTTCACAACGAAGAAAGATTTGCACAATATATGCCGGGATTTTAAAATTGATGAAGGAGCCATCTTTCATAGTAATGATGCAATTTTTGTAGATATTAGGGTTAAAAAAATTAAAGAAACAGATCAAATATTGTTATATAAGCCCCTGGATGAACTTTAACCCAATTATCCAAATCTTTCCAAAAATGACTTTTTACTGGCCATAATGAACTCGGCACAACTGAAGCTTTTAGAAATATATGAGAACGACATCATAATGATTGATGCTACCCATGGGACAAATCAATAAGGGTATTCGTTAACAACATTAATGATTAATGACTCAAACCATGAAGGTTTTCCAGCTGCTGTGCTGTTTTCAAACAAAACTGCTGCTGATGTTCTACAACCTTTTTTTTTTTTTTTTTTCGGAAATTCAAAAAAAATGTCCCTTTTTAAAGCTAAAGGTGTTCATGTCTGATGATGATGCTGCATTTTATAATGCATTCACAAGCATTTTTGGAAAACTTGAACATCATTTGCTAAGCACATGGCATGTAAAACTTGCATGGAATATAAATCTGAAGAATAAAATTAAGGATAAAGATCTTCGTGATTCCGTATCAAAAGAACTATTCAGCATATAACAGGAACCGGATATGAAAACGTTTTTACAAATTTCTGAATTATTTTTAAAAAACTTTTAAATAAGGAGGATACAAAATCTTTTGGTGAGTATTTCCGAAACTTTTATACGAGTAGGACTCAGCAATGCGCATGCTGTTAACGTTTAGGGTTAAAAATAAATACCAACATGAAGCTGGAAAGATGGCATCGGGAAATAAAATACGAAGAGGCTAGGAGAAAAGTAATGAAAAGACTCGATAAATCCTTGGCAATCATTTTAAATGCAATAGACAGAAAATTGTTTGGTCGCATGATTTTCTTAGAACGATGCAAAATAACTCATGAATTGGCTTCCATAAGAAAGCGTCATGACACAGCTTTGAATTTACCAAAAGAGAACATTATTGAAATGAAACCAGGGGAGTTCTGGGCTGTTATTTCAAATAAGGCTCAAACATACAGCAGAAATTTAGATACCTATGATGTAACTTATGAGACTAATTGTAATGGCAACATTCGATGCCATGATTGCAATGTATGCATTCATAGACTTTCATGTACATGCTTGGATTATAAAATTCAATTTGTTATATGTAAGCATATACATTTAGTAAATATACATTTTCCCCATGTGATACCTATTTCAACGAACAATGATTCTAATAATTTAGTCATTGATGAGGTAGATGACCAAGTGGACAGGACTGAGGAAAAGGATATAATTAATAAAAAATAATATACCCTCATCAAATGAGTATTCAAGAAACAAGATAAGTGGTGTTTTTAAGGAAATATTGACGATTGCAACATCTAAAGAGCTCCAATTTTTGCTTGAAGAAAGTAAAATTTAAAAACAAAATTAATAGCTCCAAAAGCAGGCCAAAAAACATTAACAAAAGCTCAGGAAAAATTTGAGAGTTCGCCAAGTTACAAGAAGTTGACATGCAGAGAAAATTATCTTTAAAAAATGTCCGAAAAAGGAAACATGAGGAATCTCCTATGAACAACTTTGACAATTAAATTCACTGTTTATACTTTTATACATAATTTTATGTTAAACATATTTAGGGCACATTTTTATAATTTATCTAAACGGAATTTTAATTTATATTAAATTTAGAAAATATGAAATATAAACAAAAGAATTTATTCACTGCTCTCTTTGTAAATTAAAATATCTCAGTGTTTGAGAAATGCAAAGCATATTTCACAAAAATATTTACTTTTTATGTAAAATTGTTTTTTCATATCAGATAGATTTTTTAATGTAAATGTACTAAAAGAACTAATAGTTGTTATTTACAATTTTTCTTAAAACTTATAAAAAATATTTGACAATGTTTATTTTATTCAGAGTACTGAAACACAATTTCTTTTATTATTACAATTATGTAAAATACAATTCAGAATATAAAATCATACTAAGATATTTTTAGATGGTTAACTCTGGATATAAAATTTAGAAAAATTATTTTCATTAAATTTTAAATGTAGTATCTGCATTTTTTACCATAAATTTTTTTAAAAAAATCCAATTTTTTTTATAAATGCAGCAGCTAAATTTATATGCTTACTATTAAGATTCATGAAAAGAAACTTTTATATATGTATAGATGATTGACATTAGGTATGTTAATTTTTGTAACCATCATCCATTTATGTCATTATATAAACTTAAACTATAAATTAAGTATATAAGTTTTCAAATGAAATTAATATTTCTAAGTTGAAAATATGTTTTGCATTGATTGTACATTTTATTATTGGCTGTAAAATTAATTTACAGTTATAAGACAAATAAATTATGCATCATTTTTAAAACTTTAATAAAAGTTTCTTTACTTTTTATGGATTTATTTACCAAAAACAGACAATTAAAACTTATAAGAGAAAATTGTTTGCTCATTTAATATTTTTATTTACCAATTTTTAAAAACACAATTCTTTTGCTTCTGAAATGATTATATAGCTACATTTGGTACAAAAAGCAAACTCAAAATATTAAGCTTAAACAATTTTTCATTAGGAAAAATCTGATGCTGTTTCCAAATTAAGATAAATGTTCCTAAAAATACATCAATCTTAAAAATAACTATGTAAGTTTTAATTTAAGTGATAATATTTTTTGTTGAATACTTTTTGGTTGTACAATACATTGCTAATAAAGTTATAGGTTGGGTATCTTGATTGAATGAAGAAAATAATTCTTTCTATGCATCATTTATACATCAAGTTTAATAAATTATTCTTATTAATGCTGAATGATATCTCTCAGGATGAAAAGTTTTCCAAAGAAAGAATTATGTTGAAAGTAGATTAGTTTTGAATGTGAGGTGTTTCCCTTTAATTTATTTAGTGAATATTTCAATATTAAATTCTCAAATAATATTAATATCAGTGAAAAAAATTGGGATGTTTTTAATTTTATTTGTAAAGAATAACTTTATTAGTAAATAACTTGAGATGACATATATTTTGGTACATATATATATTGGTTGTTTAAAAAAAACCAAAACATCAAACTTATAAATTAATAATATTTAATTCCTACTAAGTAGTAAGCAATCTGAGTTCAATGTTGTGAAATTTATATAGATAAGGATCAATTAACCTCAAGTTAATTTATTAAAAGGTGAATAGATGTCATAAAAATTTATGATGTATAATGGCAGTCTTTTATTAAAATAAAAATTACTATTAGATTTTTATAGCAAGGGCTATAAAATCAGTTTCAGAAATCCTTTTTAATTCAAATAAGTAGATCACAAATATAGAATAAATTTTAGTAACGTCTGGGTTGAAGCACCATACAGATATAATTATAGGCATTTCACTTTAATTAGAATATGTAATGTTATCATTCCTTAATTTGTTTTTAGTGTGTGATATTAAGTAAAATGACCATATATATTTTTCATAATAATATTTATTTTCCAACAGTCAAAATCAAGCTTTAATCATTGGGATATAGTTTCTAATGGAGAGAACAGCTCTCTCATTAAATATTCAAAAGCCATAATTGGGAGTGTCATTCTCAAAAATAAAGTTGTGGATGTCGTGTACTTAAACTCATTGGAGGCTGTGTGGAGCAGAAAATCATTTCATGCCTTGGAATGGGCATTATTGTTTTTTTTACCTGCTTTTACTTTCTTCATATGCAATAAGCATTTCCCAGAATTCATATGGTATCAGGTGACTATGCGCCCCAAGTATTGCTTCAAAATTTTTTGCAGAAACAGCTCAGATTTGTGCTCCAGATTATTTTCACATTTATGTTTTACTTCTAAGATATAGTATACAAACAAAAAATTAGCTGAATACGAAAGAAATAGAATCCAGTAAACTTGAACATTAAATCAAAATATCATGCTAAGTAATATATTTCAAAACATAAAATTCTTTCCTTAGCAGCTACTTTAAATATAGCTGTCAAAAGGGGTATTAAGATTATACATAAAGTTTGTTTAATAAACATAGCAGCTACGATACTTATAAGCAATAGTAAATTACGAATTTATCCACAAAACAGTAATTAAAAATTCATGACTTTTTATACATTTTGTTGGTACATCTAAGAATAAAAAATAATCTACCATTCTAACAACACATAGACTTTATATTCACTATCACGATGAATTAATCAACGAATACTTGTATAAAAATATATCAATACAAAGTTATTCTTTTTGAAAGGATAACAGATATATAAACAAAATACACTTGCTAGCCTGATAAATTTATCACATTATTCACATAGTTAATCCGCTGAATCTCAGCCAAAATTTGATACTCAATGCACTTGCGGTAGAATTCCCATCTGGAGCTGAGCTATGAAGGGCTCTATCTCGAGACACTTAGTCTGCTGCAGCCCAAGAACACATTGTCTCTATGAATCATTACCAAAACGTATGGCAGCAGTTATCTCGAACAATGGTGGCTTCTTTGGTTACTGGTTTTGGCAGGAACCACACTTCACAGAAGTCTAAATATTTATTCTTTTGATACTTGGTCAACATGTTATCTACAAAATAAATTTTGTTGTGATCTCATCTTTAAGTGTTCAAGAATGTATTCTCCTTGCTTTTGATGAAACAAATTGTTCAATCGCTTCGTCAGTCTCGATCACTTCCCACGATTAAAGTGCAAAAACTTGATACACTACAATTACTGGTGAATACTGTTTTTCCAAGTTTCTCATAGATCGAAATCATCACTACAAATTGCAGACCTTAATCTTTGGCACGTGAGAGCTAATTAGATCGGGACCAATGTAGGTCCTGCTCTAATTAGCCCTCATGTGCCAAAATAGATGGTTAAACTATTAATACTAAAACTGTAATCAAAGTCAGAAATTAAATATCAAAATAAAAAAGCAAATTTTACTATTCGTTCATATATTATGATTTTATTTTAATATATTTTCTATGCTATTTTATCAATGAAAAAAATTCTAATTTCTTAATAAGCTGGAGATTTACATAAAATTTTATTACTAAAACAAAAGCTTTTTATTCTGACAGTACTATTTTATGAAATATTTTCCTTTTTATTCAATTAATTTATAAGTCAAAGATAAAATTTTAAAACAATGCATAACCTATGTAATCATGCCAGATCTCTTCATATTCCTCTAAAGTGATTTTTTAATTAAATCAAAGCATTATATAAATTGAAGTAATTATAATTATCATGTAGGAATTTACCTTTACTAGTACTTGTCTAGATCTTATTGAACATTTTGTTAAATTGACTGACATTACTTGTTTCATAATTGCAGTATTTCATTATTTTAATCAAACTGAGATAAGTTTTCCACTTATAATACATAAAATATCGAATGTTTAACAATATTATTCCCCTTTAAATTTCAAAATTAATTACATCCAGTGAGTTCTCCTAAAAATTAATTTGTCAGCTGAAGCAAAATGTAGGCTTCCATGCATAGAGTTAAATCAAGATTCAACTACATTACCAAATTTAAGTATTATTAATCAGGAATAAAAATTATAACTCATTGTGGACAAATCCATAAGAAATTAAAATTTAATTGCTTGATTACCTTAAACATTCCCATTAAAAAATGAACAATTTTTTTATCTAGAAATATAATTTGTAAATCAAAAATTCTAAATATATGACCATTATGACATTGTACAGTAAAATTATATTTTTAGAGATAAGATTCTGAAAAAAAAAATTGGTGAAACACCCATCAAAGATCTAAAATTATTTTCTTCAGTAATTTATAGGAAAAATTTCTTTCAAACATTAAAATAAAACCTTAATTCTCAAAAGAATTCTAACTATTCTGCACAGTATAAAATATTTTCACATTAATTCTGATGGTTATTCAACTTTTAGCAAATTTATGTATTTAAAATCCAGTTTTTAAAAAGAAATTTTAACATAGGAACTTTCCTTCAATATTTTTAGGCAACAGCTTGAAATTTAAGTAAACTCTAAATTTGTGTCTTAACTTAAAATAATAAGAATAATATTGTTCTTTTTAGCATATTTTAATACAACTGCCAAAACATACAATTCAGCATTTACAAGACATGAAGAATTCCAACAAATTTTTAATTCCAAAATATTTGGAAAGTTCATGTATAAAAAGTCTTTGAGGAATCAAACTACACATCCAACTTTGTAGTCTTCATTCTGTAGTTCAGAATTCACAAATTCAAATGATGCCTAAAAAAATTACAAAGAAACTATTAGTTTCATTCACAGCACTAATACAATAAGATAAGAAAAAACATTCATTATACAAAACAAACAGAAGCATAATTCAAATTTCTATAAAATTGATATATTTTTAAGTAAATTACTAAAAGTTGCTGAAGCATTTTATAACTAAAATTAGAAATAAAAAAATTGGCTGAAAACACTAGTATATAATTTTATTTTATATAAATATAAGAATTTTTTCTTCTAACATGTCAAAGATTGGGTGACTTCAATGCCAAAAAGGACAATAAAGCGTAATTAAATCTTATATTTATGTATGAGATATTAGCACTAAAATCACACAAGGAGAAAAAAGTACGCTCATCTCAACTGTGAGATTTAAATAATTAAGAATAGTAATATATAAAGATGCTTGCATCAGATTTAATATCTTAATCATAATTTTTCATTTGTCCCTATCTGATAAATCATCATAAGCAAGCAAATGATATAATATAATTTTTAAATTATAAATATTTTAAAATAAATGCATTTACACTCCCCTCACATAATCTATAATAGGCAAAAAACAAATGAAACTAATATTAAATTTATAACATAAGCTATTTAACAAAACCATTAAACAGGCTTTCAAGTATAATCATTTATGTAATTTTAAAATTTTTTCATTACAATTTCATAACTCCAAAGGGATTGTCAAACCCAATCCATTAGGTAAAGATTAAATACTCTTATAAGACTTGACAAACATTGTCACAATTACAGAAATTTATGAGAAATAAAGTTTTATTTAAATACATTATAAGTACAAAAAATATAAAGAAACAGTTGAAGCAATATACCACTTAAATTTAAGTAGATTGAAAAGGATTGTAAATATGGCTGGGAGCACTGGTAAAAAGCAATGTAAAATAATTTTACCTTTGATATAAGAATTTTCTCATAATATGTCAAAGATTGGGTGACTTTAATGCCAAAAAGGACAATCAAGCGTAATTAAATCTTATATTTATGTATGAGATATTAGCACTAAAATCACACAAGGAGAAAAAAGTGCGCTCATCTCAACTTTGAAATCCAATCAATTATGGTGATATTAAGAGGCTTTATCAGATTTCATAAATTAATCATAATTTTTCATTTGTCCCTATCTGATGATTCATCATAAGCAAACATAATATCAACTGATCATAAATTATTTATTTAAAATTCATGCATTAGTAATAGAGCATTCACATAAATGAGAAGCCCAGGCAAATAACAAGACAGCAGTTAAAGTAGTTAGATTGTAGGATAATCTGATAAATTATCTATGAATTACAAATGCATAGAATAATATTTATTAAGTAGTTTCTTATACAAATTTATAAGAAATTTGTTCAAAGCTAGGCGACTTAATGTCATAAGACATGAAAGTGTAAGTAAGCTTCAAGAAATTTATTTCTGAGACAAAATAAGCACTCAATTCTTATCAAAAGAAACAAGCGACTCTTGCCTCAAATATGCATTTAGCAAGATTAATAATATCTTACTACACAAAATAAAGACTTGTTTAGATTAATCTCTTCCCACAAAAATTCCCCACGATCGAACTGCAGAATTCACAACGATCGTTTTCATTTTATATTTAACTAATTAAATAATATATAAATTTGTCATAAGCTAGGCGACTTAAAATATCACAAGACATTTATGTGTAAGTAAGCTTATACTTTAATTTTTGAGACAGAATAAGCACTCAAATCTTATTACAAGAAACAAGCGACTCTTGCCTCAACAATAAAACATACCATAAAAATAAGATTAAATAAAACTGCATAGGAGCATTAAAATTAAATTTCGATTTTCTGTAATTTCAAAAATATCCAAAATAAGATTTGAAAAATTAAGTTCCACAACATAATAATTACGAATAAGAGCATATGAACTTAATTGTACTTACTTTTTAAAGATAAATGAAGTTACTTCGATCTTTCACGCATCTTCCTCCTTTTACGCTTCAACCTTCGCATACGCTTCTTCCTCCACTGAAAGAAAATTAAAAATTTTTATTCATCAACAGCCACTAATAACTTTTAATTTTTCTTACAATATAAATGTGGAAAAAAGATTTTGAAATAAACCTTTTCTTTTTGAAGGAAGGAAAATTTTAAATTTACAGGTCACAAAGAACATTAGTTTAACAGCATTCGTCCACGTTTACAACAAATGGAACAAAAAAAAAAATGGAATCTGCTTTTTTTATTATAAAATTATTTATATATAAATCTTAAGAGTTAATTATCTCCCTTAAATTCAGTATAAACATTAAAACTAATCAAGAAATAATTTTAAATAACACGTGCATTTTCGGAATAAACCGAATATTGAAGGCTTAACTATAACAGAATTTTATAACTTCACAAAATGCTAGTTTAAATAAATATTAGTACAAAATAATTAATAATTACCTTTGCTCTCATAATCAGATAACGTTAATGAACGTTCAATTCAATTAATAATTGAAAACTTTTAAGATTGCTAAAGATTGACAAAGACTCCAAGCAACAACTTGGAGCGTAAAATGCGAAGAACTAAATGGGTCGAAGAAATTTGGGATGAAGCCAAGCAGTTTTATCCCACGGTTACCGTTCGTAAGTCAATCTATAGTTTGAGTTAATTTAATTTAAAAATAGAATTATCTATTTTTTCACAGATTTATAATTAACTATAATAAATATATTTGTAAATAAATTAATATATTTTGAAGTATTAATTTAAAAATCTATGAACTCTAAGAAGTTAATTAAATTTGATTGATTTTATAGAATTGAAGTGAAGTTGAATTTAACATTTGAGTGAATTTTTGTTTTTTTCAAACTGGTTTCGTTTAGGAAATTTTCATTATGGTTTTCTTAAAGTTTCGATCTTGCTTGTAAAATACGTCTGGATCATTAGTAGTGAAATCATTTATCGAAGTTCTTAAATTTCAGAATGGGGAAAAGAGATACTCGATATGTACGTGAATTGTTTTTCATAGTTCAAATTTTCAGGAAAATATAGTGAGACCATGAATTCTTTTGGAAATTTTTTGGAAAGAAAAATCAACTGCTTAATTATTTAATAATTGATTCAAATGTCATGACAAATAGAATTAAAAAAAATAACAATTGTTTTAGGCCTTTTAAATAATTATAAAACTATACTGAAGAAGTCGAGTGAAATATGAGCAAATAACTATTCGCGGTATTTTATTTCTATAATACCTTATTAAAGATTATCTAAATGCTAAGCGCATATTGCCTGAAATCAAATAAATGGAAGAAAATAAAAATAACATGCACCTTATAAAAGTATAAGTAATAGTAAACTCATTAATTAGGAATTTTTATTTGAAATAAATCAATTGTAAGGAAAAGTGATACCGGAAAATGAATTTGATTATTTCAGTTTTTTAACAGTTATATAGAAAAATATGTTTGTGTTTTATTCCGTTTTCATTAGATTTCACTATATATGTTTTGCATACAAATTAAACTTTAAGAAAATGAAAAAGTATTAATAACAATGTTATGATTTGGTTATATATAATGAAATTCAGTTTAGTATTTAACTAATTTAAGAGTTTCCTTAGTTTAGAAATTATAAATTGATATTGTAAGCTAATCATAATAAATGCAAAATTTCTGAATAATTAAAAGGGGATGTCTTAAATTGGTTTGTTTCTAGATTTTTAAGAGGAAAAATTTAAAAATTGGGATTTAATTTAGTTCCAAGTAAATATTTTACTTGTTGAAAATGTAATAAATTATACAATGAGCCAAAAAAAAAAAATGCTTTTCTTTAGGGTTATATTTTTCCAATATTGATATTAATATCAATGGTATTTTAATAAAATTTCTTGTCAAAATTACTTCAGTATTTTTATGTTAAGATGTGCAAATAATTTGATGATTCAAATAGTGCAAATAATTTGATTAAAATATGTAAAAATATTTAGGTTTAGGAAAAAGTGAAAAACAACCAAAATGTTTACCTGAAAGAAGATAAAATGTGTTTAATTCCAACATATGTGATAGAATTGTCGTTCAAAATGAAAATGTTAAGGAAACTTAAGGATCATTTTTTACTTTAGTTCTCTTAGAATTTGTTGTAAAATGACTAAGCAAAAATAAGGATTATTTAACTAGCTATATATGATTGTTATTTTGAAATTAGTTTTTTCATTTCGTAAGATTTTGTTTCTAAAATACAAAAATGATGAATAGTTTTCTTTTTACTTTAATAAAATTACACAGGATTAGCATAAATGATTAATTCATTTTGTATGGACTGTAGTTTCAAACATATTATATACATATCTAATCTATATGAAAAGAACTATAAACTCACTTAGTTTATTCACTCTCTACAAATACTTATTAAGTGCCATCTTTGGTAATACTACATATCTCTGGATAATATTCAAGCTCATATACATTTTGTAGCAAACAATCGATGTCCTTGAATTAGTGATATCACAACACATTTTTGACTGTATTGACATTGTTCTATACCACCTGATTGCAAAAATAATTTACTGAATGAGTTCAAATATTTTTTCGATTGGTGGCAAAATGTGCCAGCAGGAAAACACAATAAAAACTTGATGATTTTTTTATTAATTTAAGATCTTTCATGTATATTAATACTGTTAAAAATAGTCTTTTCAATGAAAATGAATCATATGATTCATTTGTTTTAAAAAAGCTGTTTATTTAAATATTACTTATAAAGGATATTCAACATTCAATGCCCTTGGTTATTTATTTCATCTAATTAAGAATCCTTTTAGGAGTATTTGGATCTATTTTTCTGTTCATAAAAGAAATTTTGATAGCATTTAAATCATTTAATTAATGCTCAGGAAAAATTCACATTTCATTTGCTTATGATTTAAATATTATTTAATAACATCTATAATGAAAGGCTAATTACAATATTATTTAAATATATATTACAATATATGTATTTAAATTTTTAATAATATATAGAAAATTTTATAAATACTATATTAGGTTAAATTAAAAATTATTCAATTGAGTAAAAGAATCAAAGTGTTTAATTTTTAAATAGTGTAATATTAGCTTTATGTTAATTTAAACATATTGATTTACTAATATGTTTTATAATATGAAAATAAAATTAGTAAAACACTGTAAACTGTGGGTTGATATATTTCTCAAATTTTCAAGTATTAAAAAAAGTAATTCCTTGTTTTTCAATATAAAAGAAACCAAAATATCTCCAGGATTATTGCACTAATTAAAAAAAAGTGTTATTTTTTTTAAAAAATAATACTTTTTTCCTTATTCTTTAATTTAGTATAAATTAAAGAATATTGTACGATTTTTCTCTAATTGTGTTACTAAATAATTTTTAAGCTTGGAAAATTTAAAAAAAAAAAAAAAAACAATTTATTTGATTTATGTGAAGTAAAATATTTTGTGTTAATTTAATTAAACTGAAAAGTATCTTGTTTATAAATTCTTAACTTGTCTTATAGCAACATTTGCCTTATGTTATTTTTAGAATAATTATATATATTGTTGATTTAGTGAATTTTTATTTTATAAAGGCAGTAAATTTTATCAAGTAAAATTGGCAGGTATGCAGACATTCTGCTATAGTAACTTGGGCTACCTGATGCATTTTAAATCGTAAATTAAAGAAATAAAGTTTCTTTTCATTAATTTTTAAATATTTTATTATGACCTTGTGGCTGCATTGTGATCCTTATGTATATTTAATTTTATCCATGCTGAAAAAATTTTCTTTTTTTGAAAATTTATGTATATATATATATTTATTTTTATATATATAAATAGATAGATATAATATATATATATATATATATATATATATATATATTACAAATATTGTTTGAAATTATAATTTTTTTAAATTTAGTATTATTATTATTTTAGTATTATTATTATCATAGTTATTATTATTATTTTTTTTGAGAAAGGTGTGTTAATGATTATTTTTTATATTAAAAAGATAAATATTTATGAGAAAATGACTAACATTGTTTAATTATTTGTACTTATTTTTTTTAGAAAAAGGTTAGTTAGCTGTAATGTATTAAAACTTGTCCAAGAACAAATAAAATTTTTGTAGTCTGATAAATATGAAAATCATGAAGTATTTAAAATTAGTTTAGAATTTTTATGTCAGTTAAAGTGGGAAAAATATATGAAATGTTCTTCAACTGTTAATGAATCCTTAAATATAATCAAACAAAATTATTTCAGTATATTTAAAAAGATTTCTATATTTAGAGTTTAATTATTTAGTAAAATATCACTATTTATAGGAACAATGCTGGAAGGAAATATATTTTATTTATCAAAGTATTCTTATGAATGCATTATAATAAGAAAGTTATGTTCTAGATTTTTTTAATACAAAGGAAAATTATGTAATTAAAAGCAGTTGTATTTGGCTTAAATAAGCTCCATTTCTTCTAATATTAGAATGGTTCTAAACAATTTAACTGTCATTAAAATATTTTTAGCAATATGTAATTAAGGAAATTTTTAAATAAAAAAAAGTTATATGAGAAATTTATCTTTTTTAATATATTATGGTAGATATTTTCATTAACATACTAGGTCAAATTATTGTTATGATTAAAATCAAATTGTAGGCTGTTTTTTGTCATGTAGTAAAATTTTAGAATTTTGCTTCCAAATTTTTAAATGTTTGTACATTTATTTTAAGGAAAGTTAAAATAAGGTTCACATTTTGTGATCATAATGCTTAATATTAAAGTTTCATTATAATATTCTTAGGCTTTTATGAATCCTATTGCTATGGCTAGGTCACGAGGACCTGTTTCTAGTGGTGGACCCTCGATTAGAGATTATTTAAATAGAGATCGACCATCTTGGTAAATTCATTTTATTGTTATTAAAAAAGCCATAAACATATTTTTAGAATGATTGTACTGTATTGATTTGATTATATGTATATTATTATGAGGATATTTAAGAAATATATTTTTTAGGTCTTTAACTATCCTGTGATTTTAACTAATTTCATTTTTGTCTAATGTTTCCTTTTCCAATGATTTTTATTTGTACTGAATGTTTTTTATTTATGTTTTAATAAATATTTTGAGTAAAGTAAATGTAAAAAATTGAAATTTTATATTTTTACATTTATGTTATATTTTAGTCTTTTATATTAAATAAAATGTAGAATTAAAATACTTTTACTGCTATATGTATTGCAAACAATAGTAACATTTTGGGTTTACATTTTGAATTTTTACTCTTATATTATAGACATAATTAAAAATTCTTTTATAAATTTTAAATTACCTTAATAAATATGCCTAAAAATAGACTTATTTATATGAAATATTATATCTAATTGTTTGTGTGTGATCAAAGTTCATGTTTAATTTTAAAAAGTTTATTTTCTTAGAAATCATTTTTTTATATTAATCTAATTGATTACTATTAAATTTGATAAATAGTTAAATCTTATAATTTGATGCAAACAAATTTAATTTTCCAAGTATTGTATGGAAAAATTATGCATATAAATCTGGATGAATATTTCATGTTACTTACTATTTAACTATCATAATTTTCTGTGATATGTTGCAAATTGCTTAAAAATATTGCAAACAGTTTTACAGATTGCAAAATTCAGAAAAATTTAAACAAACATAATTGTTTTATCACTGTTTTCAGTTGATGGAATATATTGTTAACTGAATATATGATGATTGAAAATGTAGAAGTTATATGTTTAAACGTATATGAAAAAATTAATTAATTTAGGAGTATCTTCATTTGTTCTTTTCCAGTATGTATTGCTTATATAATATGTCAAACGTTCCTCATCTAAATAATTTCAGTTTCACTGGAGAATTGCAAAATTAGTATTTTTGACCATCTAACTTAATTCAAATCTACATAAAATGTTAAAAACAAATTATAGTTAGTCTGTAGAACATCTTTCTTCTCAAAACTATATCATGTTTATGAAAAAAATACATATGGATATCAATTTTTTATATTGTATTTATTTACATGCTGAATGCTGAGAATAAAAATATTGAAGTGAGTTGGAAATTTAAGAATTTCTTGAAGGCTTTATTTTGTGTAAAAATAAATCACTATGAGATCATTTGATTAACCTTTGATTAAAAACAAAGCAGTATTTACATATTTGTTACTTTTCATTAATGTTTAGAAAGCTTTTTACCTAAGTTTTTAAATATTCAAATGATTTTTTTATGACACTGAAAGTGTTTCATTATTTTTGTTAATCATAGAGATGTATATGGAATACAAAAGCAATACAAACATGGTCATATTTGATGTAAAGAATGTACCACTATTAAATATGCTATTTAAATAAACAAATTTTTGAATTGAAATAATAATAAACTTATTTAAATTAGTCATTTTCACATTTAGAAAAATGTATATTTTTGTATTTTCATAAGCAATTTTAAATTATTTATTTAAATTATAATTATTTCATTAATGGAAGTTCTGTGTTCAAATGTCACAAATTATTTGTGTAATGAATACTCCATGTGTTATTGATATGTTCATAGTGAATGCAGATGCTGAATCTAAAGCATTTTTATGCCATTACAATAACCATCATACTGCGCTAATGAAAATTATTAACAGATCCTTACATAAGAGTGGAAGTAACTGGCAGATAATTGTGTAGAAATAATATTGCAACAAGTGTGCCACTTGTTTTCGTCCAATTTTCGAAAATTTTAGTAAATTTTTTTTATGTATAATCCATGGATTATATGCTAAAACGTTTTGAATTTCGTTTTGTGTATTACACATCATCACAGATAATCTGATAAAAGACATAATTCATTACAAGAAAGTTTTGAAAAAAATGTTGTTTCTTTTCCATAAAATAAATAAAAAGTAATTCTTCAACATGCCTGCTTATTTCAGCTATTATCAGCTTTGTCTAATTACATTCAAAAATGAATTTGGTTCCTTGGAGATATTACTGTGGCTATTTGACAATGCCATTTTGCACTTTGTCTTAACTTGAGCTGTTTCATTCTGAAAATATTCAAATTTATTGTCCTATGGAAGTAAAAACTTTTTAGTTATATAGTTTATATTAAATTAAAAGCTATAGTTAAAACAAGAAGAAGGAAAAATCGCTAAAATGTGTTAATGTGAAATGAAAAACAAAGCATGCTTGGTACAAAAAAAAAATGTATCCAATGTTCAAAATAATTCATTATATAGTGCGACCGCCAGGAGATGGCGGGTGTGACGTAAGAGTCACGTGTTATCAGAGAAGTCTATTTCAACAATTTAGGGAACGGAGGAGGAAACGAGGAGAAAGCGCCTCAATCTAGGTTACCATATTTGGCTAATTTGCACCTTTTTATGTAGAATGAAAATAAAATATGTATGTGTTATGCTTTTTCGAAGAATTCAAGTACCAGAATAAAAATACATAAATACATATATTAAGTTATGTTAGACAAAACATTTAGAATGAAAATATTTTTATTTTGTCATGAAAATTTCATTATTAGATAGATTTTAGAATTTATTTCGTTCACAAGAACAGGAACAAAAACTGTAGACACCGAAAGATAAATAATTTATGTGCCCAAAATTTTTTTATTTTCATTGTGTTATCGTAATAATTTTTAAGAAAATGGGGAAGGGTGAGATTTTCTAGAATATGTTTGATGTTAATTTAGATGAAGACAGTTTTCATGTAAGGAACGTCAATTTTATGCAAAAAAGAAACTCCATAAGTAATAAATTAACTTTTTACAGCCTTTTTTAATTCAAGATACATATTTCATCATATTACGACATACTAATATTTTAAAATGTCGTGGAATTTATTTTAATTCATATATGTTTATAGTAGGAAATATATTGTGCACCTATGGAATCATTTAAAATAATTTGAGGGAATATAAAATATTTATATATCGCTCAGTAAAATCTATCAGTTAAATAGTTTTTAAGAATTTTGATTATATAACCTATTTTATCAAAACATTTTATGTATAATAGCAAGTAAATATAAAAGGATAACATCAAAGAATTCTCAAAATTTTTAAAAATAAAATTCATACAGATTTCGCATAAATAATATATGTTAATATAACGGAAAATATAGTTTTTGGAATTTCCGAAGAAGAGGAAATGCCTTGGATGAAATTTTATTAGACGCATAAAATTCATTTACTGTATTTCGAATGACACACAAATCAAAATTGTCCAAAACTACATTGCGTTCTGCAGGTCGATTACGCTGTTTCCCAGGAGTTGAAAGCCTGCTATCAGTCCTGGATTCCTTTTTAATTCTTTGGACAGTTCTAAAAGAAACGCCAGTAGCAGCCGCAGTATGTTCCTGTGCTTTCTGAATTGGTATCGAAAGCGAAGTAGACTTTGCTTCATTTTCAAAAAATATACACATGTTATAAACGATGTTACGTTCTTTAGAACGCAATGTTTTCCCTTTTAGAGACATTATGTGTTGTTCTGAAAAGAACAGTTTTAATAAAAATAAAAATACTAAAAAGCAAGAGAGCGCGGAGAATACAACCTTCTAAGCTAAGTAGAAAGCAAAGACTGAAGAGGGGAAAATCGTGTTCTTCGCCAAAGAGAAGAACGGGCAAAGAATTTGTTTTAACCCTAAACTGCGAAATCATTTTACTGTCCAAACCTCTGAAAGAATAAACCCTTCCACCGGAGACAGATCTCACCCGCCTTCTCGTGGTGGTCGAATAATATTTATTTAATTATTAACGGAAATATATTTTATTTTTAAAATATATCTAAACTTATTTTAAAAATAAATAAAAACTAACAACCATTAAGGTTTACTAGAATTTTCTTGAAATTATTTTTTTTGATCGATCTTGTGTTTTCATCTCAGTTTATCACAGTTTATGATGAAATGGATCCAAAACGTGTTTTTCATAATAAAAGTTTCTGTCTAATTTATTATATTTTCAATCTTGCTATGTATTTTTTATATTATATGGCACTCACATTACCAAGAGTATATTTTTTCGACATTTACCGGAAAAATTTCTGGTGCGGATACAATGCTTTTTCTTTTACTTGAAAAAAAAATATCTTGTGTATAATACAAAGCTGTGAATTATATACCGGAAAACACAAATTTTTCATTTCAGAAATTTTAATTTAAGACTAATCTAAAATTCTTAAATTTCACAAATGTTTTGAAAACAAAGTTCTGAATTTAAATGTAAAAATCTGAGATTGCATAATGAGTGATAGTTTAAAAATAATTTAGTTCAAGCTTAAGAGAAAAAACTACTTATGATCATTGTTTAAGCAAGTTGACACTTACAGTAAAAGAATCATCTAACATGATCAGTGCTTTGACTTTCACTTCAACAGTTATATTTTAATTCATCTTTAAGTGTTTGTAGAGGTTAAAAGTGATTTTAAATCATAAATTTTTGTTGAGCAACCCTTTATATGCAAAGAATTGTTTCGAGACAGACAAACCACATTAATGTTTATCTTCTTCAAACAGATGTCATGCTCTACTACAACTTAATTGGCAGTCTGTGAAATCTTCAAGTGATTTTTGAATTCATAAAATCGATTTGCAAGTGAAATTAAAAATATTTTTTATTTTATCTTTCTTTCCTGCATTGTATGGATTTTGACTCAGTATTAAACTGAAGTGCTTAAGTGCAGGTTTCCAGAATAATTTAAAAATGTTATCATTTTTTGTGATATTGAGATGAAAACAATAAAGAACCAAAAAAATGGTAAATAAATAAATAATATAATATTATAAATAACAATATAATATGGTAATACTTATCCTTGTAATAAAAGCACTGTACATGTCAAAAATTCCAAGTCTGGATTTTTTTTTTTTTTCACTCAAGAAATTAAAATATAGTTTGCAATGTAAAAAAATAAAAATCATTGAAATAATGTATCCATTTTTATTTTTAAAATAAAATATTTTAATGGCTACTCTGTAAAAATTTCATGTTTAAGTGAATAATAACTTTATCTCAAATTGAGATAATTGTTGGTCTGGATTTTTTTGTTTAATAAATAAATAAATCTAAAAATCTAAGAGAAAATTATCGAATTCTAGAATATATGAAAAATGACTGATCTCTGAATGTTTTTTTCAGCTAAAATTACTTTTTCCAACCACATTCTTTTTTTTAAATTTAACTTCTGTCTTGGTGGTTAATGTAAAGTGGCATCCATATGCATATAATAAAATATCTTTAACTTACTTAATTATGTGAGTAAAATCAAAAGTTCATAATTTTAAGAATTTTGTTGGAATTCACTCATTGAATTATATTTTAAATCATCTGTTTACTTTCATTTATTATCAAAAAACTGCTGTTTTTGAATAATCAGCAATTCAAAATATTTACTATATTTCCGTTTCTTGTCGGTTTAATGTGTAACTCAAAAATGTTTCATATTAATTGCATATGTATACTATACATAAGCAGTATGCATTCAGTCATAAAAGAGCAAATAATTCAAGCATGGAAATTTTTAATATCTTAAACATTTTTAAGTATTAATAAAGTTAGATTTTAAACTTCAGTTTAATTTAGTGTTTTACTTTCTTTATCCTCTACTAATGGCATCCAGTTTAATTATTTTTGCACTGATTATATGCAAGAACCAACAACGCATAAAGTACATTCTAAACATTAAATATATATTAACAAGAAATGTTATTGACTTATATTCTTTTTAATTAGTATGCTTTTTATTTTATGTTGCATATTTATTGTGTGACATTTTATGATGCTGATTATTTTTAGGGAAGAAGTGAAACAAATTATAAAAAAGAAAAAAGAAGGATCTCATACACTTGCAGCTTGGGAAGAAAAAATGAATGAAGTATGCTTTTTAATTAAATTGAATTCTCAATTTATATGTTAGTCTTATTTTCTAGAGTTCTAGAAAATTTTCAAATTTATTATTATTTTTTACATTTTTAAATTCAAGCATTTGTGTATTCTTTTCTCAGCTTTAAATAAAATTCAAATTTGTTTCAATACAGACACGTGTTAAAAATACAATGAACTATTAATTTGAAATATGAGGAATATAATTAGAATACAACTGAAGTCTAACTACTTCTCATTGGAAAATTCAATAATACAATTTTAGTTCAATATTTCATGAAAACCTGAGTGCAATTTTGGCTTATGAGCAAATAATGTTTGTATTAAATTGAGATATAATTTTCTACTTGTTTGTGCTTAATACTGTTAAAAAGTATCTGAAAATGTTCTATGATTTCAGAAAAGTTTCTTTGTTTTAAAATATCAAAATTTTACTTTGCAGTTTTCCTTTTAATAATAATTTCTGTAATCTGCATTATGACAATAGATTTTTAAAATTTTACATCAGAAATGTTAGTCACTGAACAATTGCACTATTAATTTGCAGCTACAGGACTCCAGTTTCTTGTGTATATCATATCTTAAAAAATTTTTTAATTATTTCCTTCTTATGTAAGTCATAAGAGTAAATATTGAAATATTAATGTTTCATTTAAATAATTGTTGTGACTGAGATTTTATTTGTTCTGATTAAATTGTTAATAATGCCTAATATATTGAAAACAGCGGAATTTTTTTATGTTCGTTAATTATTTAGTTATTGCCAAAAAATGTCATAACTAACCTATTTATTTAAAACTTCATCTATGAAGTTAATATATATTTGCTTCTTATTTTTCTCTCTCTAAATTTTATATAATATCTATAGCATTCTTTTATGCAAATATGAATAAAAATATAAATTAATATTGAATAATACATTTTATTAAAAATAACATTTTAATTTTTTTTAACAACTTGTTAAGAATTTAATTTTAAGCTATCAGTCATGAAATGTTTATATAAAGTCATTGTAAATTCCGTCATTATTTTGAATTTCATATTGTAAAAACTTGCAAATGCTCAAAAAGTTTTTGTATGTAGTTTAAGAAAATTTTTATTTTATTTATTTGATAGAAATTCCGTGAAGAGTTAAGACTCAACAGAGAAAAATTACTGGGGGAAAATTCCAATAGGGAGGTATGTGTTTTTTTTTTTCACTTTTGTTGTTACCTTTAAGTTATCAATACTAGTCAATTTTCTATTTTCTCAGATAAAATTTCCATACTTTGAAAAACTGAAATATATTGTTCGAACATTGTATATTAGTTTTTAAGAGAAAATTTTTAAAATGAGGGAATATTAATTTCAAAGTTTCAGGTTATTTATATATATACAAATGAATTTTTTTTAAGGAAAATCAGTAATGTGTCTTTTAGAATAGCTACAAAGAAATTGTCTATTTAATTATTCACATTAGCTGTAATGAACTAAACTATC
>JAPDSC010005410.1:0-32221 GCA_026290005.1 Latrodectus geometricus
TTGTTTAAACTTTTTTCTTTAAAGTAATTTTTGATTTTCTCCATTTTGTTTTCCATTCTAATTATATTTTAATAAAGATGAAAGACTGTGTTTAAAAGTTAAATAAGGCCACTCACAGTGCTTAAGTCTTAGGATTACTATACATTAAATAAATCCTCATTTACATCATTAAGTGCAATGTCTGGTTACCAATTTCACTTGAGCTTCAACTTTGTAATCACATGCTCTATTTTAATTTTGAAATATTAAAATGCTAATAATTGTAAACTTTTTATAAAAGAAAAACTATGTATCTCACAGTCAACAAAGAGTTACATCCAAGCAATAAAGCTAAATCTTTAACCTAAATAAAATGTATTTTTATGAAAATTCTAATTTTAATGAACAAGGCAGTGGCACCAATCTTAAAAAAACATCAGTGTAACAATCCCAGACTGCATTGAATTGAGCAATAAAGCAGAATTTATTAGGTAAATAAAATACATTTTTATGAAAACTTGAATTTTAATTAACTAAGCAGTGACACCCATTTTATAAAAAGAAATCAGCGTAATGTAATCTAGACCTGATTTAAAATGAGCAATAATAAATCTATAACATAAATATACCTTCTTACAAAAAAACAGAGTTTCTAATCTATAAATGATACTATTCTGAATAAATTTAAATATAAATATCTGAAATGCTTATCAACAATACTTAATATGTAACATAAACTTCGAAAAAAGGTATAATCTTTTTTCAATTTTTTAAGATAAATTAACAGCAATATTAATTTGTTAATAAGTTGCATGCTTAGTATATTTAGTATGTAAAAATTAAAGTCATATACATAATTAAATTGAAATGTTATAGATAATTCATTAAGTTACAATTATTGTCTTATAACCATTTCTCTTTCATCATTGAGAACAACATAACAGATAAAAGTTTCTATTCTGATATTTTTCAAAATTTTGTTTTTCCTTACATTCAAAGAATATATAAGTTTATTATAATACACATTTTACATTTTTAATGAGTATTTTTTCTGTTAACTGCACTTTTTTCTTCATCAACTCTGATTTCAATTTAATGAATAAGAAAATTAATGTAAAATTTTGTGAGCTGTATATTTAATAATTTTATCTCTTAAAATTCATCCATTATAAAATGTGTAATTATTTCAAATTTAATTTTACACTAATTTTCTCTTTTAAGTGATGATTGCAATGGACGAATCTCCAGCATGTCCAACTTGTGGTATTTTCTTAACTGAACCATACATTCAGTGTGCTCAGTGTATGAATCCTAAACTTTTTCTTTGTCTGCAATGCTTTTCCAAAGGAAGAGAATATGAAAATCATAAAAATAACCATCCTTATATAATTGTTGTAAGTGTAAATCATATTAGTATACTTATTTATTGATATATTGAATATATTTTATTTATTTATTAATTTATTTCAATTTTAAGAGGAATAATTTTACTCTGTTTGATCCGGATTGGATGGCTAGTGAAGAAGTAAAATTATTGAATGCTATTACTGACAGGGGATTTGGAAATTGGTTGGTATTTTATTAATATATTTTATTAAGTTACTTTCTTATAAATCTATGTTCATAAATTAAATTATTATGTCAGACTAAACTATTTCATGTCTAAAATCAAATAGGAGTTTGCTTTCCTTTCTGTAAAGTTTTCTATTTGTATATTTTTTTCTTGCAATCAATTTCTTTAGTTGCATAACAGTTAAATTCTTGTATATTTGTTTACATCTAAAATGATGTATCTGAAAATAGAATTTCACTAATCAATCTGTTGAGGAAATTTCAATAGCGTATGAGAGCATTTGCTTGGTGTAAGATTAAAACTAAATGCATGATGTCTAAATAAGTTTTTGATATAATTTCTTTACTTTTATTGCTGTATAGAGTTTTTAGAATTGAATTTACTTAAAAAATTCTTCATAAATAGTATACTAATATTTAAGTATTCTGACAGCACAAAGTTGCTAAAAAGTATATTGAACATCCATGAAGTATTATATATTTAAATCATTAATGTGCTTTAAAAACTGATCAAAAAGCAATCAAACTCATTCTTTGATGATAATGCATTATCTCCCTCTTATTGTTCAACAATGTTGATTATGAAAGTTTCCTTTACTTTGAAAAATACTATATTACCATTATGTTATAGTGAATGTAATTTCTTATTATTCTGTTGATTACTAAAAATACAATATTAAAATAACCATACTAACTGCACCCATAGCTTAAGTTTATCTTGTATATCACAGATATTGTAGTTTTGGTTCTTTTTCTGTTAGTGACCAAACATTTTTAATTGATTTAAAATCTGAAGAGAAATTAGGATACATTGTATAAAAGTCTACCAGATATAAAGCAATCTTGTGCACAAAATCTTGTTTGGGTGTATCGGCGGTCTTGCGCTGTGCTAGGCAGTATAATGAGGTGACAACCAATGTTTGGAATGCATGGGAGTGTTACAAAACCCATTTTTCATCACTGATAAGTACTCAATTGAATATGGATGTGCTACAGTGACGAGAAAGCAACCATAAACGGGCTGCCACTCATTGTTGCTTATAAACTTTCAACAACGTTTGAGGAATCTGTTTGCTCAGCCTGAACATTTTACCTAAGCAGGACAAATGAAGTCTAACCATTTCACCTGAAACGTTGAATTGTTTGTTATGTTCACCACACATTTGACTATTATACACCTCAATTGAAATTTACAGCGTTTCATCATCCAAGGCCTGTAGCCCCCACTGAACACTTCATCACAGAGGGACGAATCTTTCAACCTGAATTTGTGAAAGCAATGTACCATGCATTTACATCATTATCCCTAACTGCTTGACATATTCAGCAACTTGATGCATTAGCTGATAAGCCCATTTTGAAGTCGTAAAGCAAATAACACTGAACGAACTCCTTCAGTTTATCTATTTCTCTTTGCTACTGTATGAGTTACAATTAATGAATGTGTGCAGTGGAACTGCTTTTATAACAACTGATATTTATATTCCGTACTGACTGGTATCTCAACCATGTCATACACTAATTTGCATACTTATTCTCACTTTATTCAATGGTAACATGAAAAACAGTAAGAACTTTCTTCTTTATCTTGTAGTTTTAAGTTGTAACATTTACTCATGCAAATGTTGATTGATTCTTGTGTAGGGTTTGTGTTTGTAAACACTATAACTTTTTCTTAAATTTATTTTTTATTCTTCATTATTTAGATTTAAAGAAATTTTTTTTTCCTTAAATTTATTTATTTCCATTTTTTCTAAGGGATAAAATATGAAAAACTTCAAAAGAGAGTCACATTAGCAATTAAGTAATTTAGCTAAAAATTTTCTTTTGTTTAGTTAGTGCTTACTTTTTTAGATTATTTTTAAAGTCATTTCTAGTTTTTATTGCTTTAGTCCAAATATTTCAGTATAGTTTCATGGATCAGTTTCTTACTAAATTATAAAAATATTGTGAATTATATGTATATTCGCATATAATAATGAAATTTTAACTAAATTGTTATATGTGAAACAATTTTCTGCATATTTATAAGTATTTTATCATGATTAGGAACATTTTAACTTGTTTTTAAACTAATATTATGAATATGCTAACTAAAGATATGATATATTCAATCCTTCCAACTGTTGAAATTTTGTGTTCATGTTTTGTAAACTTTCTTTTAAGCTTTTATTGATCAGTCAATGATTCTTTCTAGATAAGAGATATTCTAAAAAGTTTGCTTCTTTAAAGGAAATATTTAGACAATATAGCAAGTTTAAAATAAAATATAAAAATCTGAAATTTTAACAAACAAAATTTTAACAATCTGAAATTTTATGTATTATATATATATATATTGACATAACTTATCTTTTTATTAAAAAATGAATAATGATGTGTCTATTATGAGCGCTAGATATTTTGTGTTACAACATATCTATAGTCATATATTTGAAATTAAGTTCTTAAAAAATTAACAATTTAATAACTAAAAACTTTCTATACTTGTGAAATATTCAATATTCATTTGCAAATAAAAATATGAAACAGTTTATAAAAAAATTTTTTATAATAAATTAAATTAACAAGCATGCCATTTTTTTCATCATGCCAAATTCTCTTGGAAACTTGCAAGTTGACTCAATGTGGACTTGCAAGTTTTCAGTAGAGGGTTTCCCTGTAATTTTAATTTAGTTTTAAAAAAATTGTAAAATAGGCATGTAAAATTAATTGTAAAATAGGGGATTTCCATGTAATTTTTTTCCCTCCTGATTATTAACACCAAATTACATACATACATTTTTATTTGCATTTCCATTTCTGTGTATTACATTAAAAAATCGTATTTGAGCAATTTGAATGCTTAAAATTTTTTTATATTCATTATAAAAACTAAAATCTATGACATAGATTTCCACATAAGTCTGTTTTACTTTTTATCAAAGTAAAACAGATTTATGTAAATATCTACTTTGCTTTACTACTTTCCAATAAGCCTACTTCAATTAAAATCTTAAGAATTTAGTGTTTCATTGTCATTTGGCTTAAGTAATTTTATGACATAATTGTAATTTCCTTCAAAATTTTTTATTAGTGCTTACTAAATTTCATAATAATCATTTAATATATTGACAATTTAAAAATTTTTGTATCTTTGCTTATCAATTCTGTTGCTTTTATAGGTCTGAAATAGCCAAGGATGTTGCATCTAAGAGCAAATTTGAATGTGAAAAACATTATTTGAAATATTATGTATATAATCCAACTCCTCCTCTTCCAGGTTTGTGTATTTTCATTCTATCAGTTTTAAGAGGAAAATGTTGATTGTCAATAAATATTTAGCTATTTCACCTGTCTAAAAATTGAGTTTAATCATGCTGTTGTCATTAAGTGTAAAAAATTGTTTGAAAGAAAATTCAGTTTCACAAAAATTAAGTTCTTAGAAATAGAAGTTTTGTGAATTACCTTATTTTCCTGTACATAACCTGCGGTTTATGTGTTAAAAAAGTTTCGAATTTTGTTGTGCGTATTATATGCCACCACAGATAATTTAATAAAAAATATTCTCCATCAGAAAACTTAACAAGAAAATTTTAAAAGAAATACTGTTTATGTTTTCTAAAATAAATAACACGTGGTACCACTAAACATCTGAGTTATTTAAGCTTTAATTAGCTTTGTCCAATTATGTTCAAGAACGAATTTGGTTCCTCATAACGATATTACAGTTGTATTTTCCTAACGTCATTTCACAATTTTCTTAGCATGAATGTTTCGTTTCGAAAATATTCAAATTCGTATATCTTCATATAGAAGCAAACACTTTTAAGTTACATGGCAAATTTTAAATTAAAAGCTATAGCGAAAGCAAATTAAAAAAATGCCGACAAATGTGTTAATGTGAACTGGAAAAAATGGAACGCATGATATAAAAGAAAAATGTATAAAATAGGCTGTTTATAAATAATCCATTTCTTTCATTTAAATATTAACAAATCTGTATTTTTTTAAATATGTCTTATATTGTTTTAAAAGTTATTAAAAGCTAAATAGCGATATTTTTTATCTAAATATTGATAGGATATTAAGTAGTACTACTTCCATTATAGTGAAAGTATAATTAATAGTGTCAGAATTTTTCTGTAGATCAGTTTGAGAATAATGGAATCCAAGAGGTTCTCCAAATATCTTTCTGTACTGTTAGGTCTCCATAATTCTAGCTGAAACTATGTGCATTGAAAATCACCACCTAAAACTATTCTGTCATAAAATTGAATGTTATCAAAATTTAACTGATAATTGCCAGGTGGGCTATAGCAATTAAAAAAATTTTTAATTGTTCTGATAAATCAAAATATCAACTTAGACTATTTCAGCTCCACTATTGTATAAACACTCTCCACAGACTTCAAACGCAGAAGTCAAAATGATCTTAATACCAACTGAAACACCGCTAGCATTAAGCTTTGTTGTAATTATAAACCAGAAAATTATATTTTGTAAAATTACTGTTTACAAAGTTTGCCCAAAGTGTCAAAAACAACAATAATGCAAGCCTAAAATAGTTGTGTTCATTTTTCTTGAGAAATTTCATTGGCATTCCATTAGAGAATTTCAGTTCTTTGTATGTTTTTAAAAAGACAATTTGTACTATTTTTTGAAGCTGTAATCAAAAAGAAGATAATAGAGAGCATAAAGCTGTTAACAGATTTAGTGTTAACTAGGGTGCACAAAGAGGAAACTGGATACTTTACATACCATCAAGTAGATTTAAATGTTCCATTGTAGTTAGTACACAAAAGATAGAATATAGCATTTTCAAAAGCATTTTGAAATTTGGTTCTTGCTTATTACCATTTCACCTATGTATCATGAAATTAAATATCCAGTGAAATATCAAACCTGTGACTGTGATACAAAGAAAGAACTTGAAAGAATGGGAACAATGACAACTGACAAAAATCCTTTAGTTTGATAAACATACATTTTTCACAAATTTCTGTAGATTTTAGTGCTGTGATATCAATAAATATTATTTTGTGAACTGTTAAACAGCATCTTTTATTTTGGTTTTGGTGACGAATGCTTTCATTTGTATTATTGTTAACTACATAAAGCCTTACTCTTCATCTGGTCTCATGGATCTTGTTGCTAGCTACATCAGGTGGCTAAACTTGTAAGGGTATGGAGAAAGCCTCATTAATTTGAAATACCTACAAATCAATGATGGATTTTTTAAGCTGGTGGGATCACATTGTGAAGGTATGAGGCATGTGCAGCAGATATATCTGAACCCTGACAAATCTGGGACAAACCTAATGATAAATATGTAAGCATCATATTTGATCGTTTATACACATTTATGTCTCAATTGTTTTGACAGTCATGGATAATTCCTGTAGGTGATGATGTGACACTTTGGACATCAAAAGTTGCATTTTATGTGACTGCAGTATCTCTCATCTGATTTTAAATGCTCTCCATGACTATTTAAATACCTTAATGTAAACATTTTTAAGCATATGTAGTATATTTCAACATGCCTTTCAAAATAGGTCTCAATTCCTTCATTTTCCTTCTGGTTTGTAAGCAAAATTTGTAAGCTTCTGATCTGTAAATAGTTGACCACCTGCAAGATTCAGTATATGAATTGCTTCCATGATACTTTTAGACATTATTCAAGTCCATGTGTGTGCATGTATGCATCATGTTTTTTTAAGATTTAAATTTAAAATATTTGTTAAAATATAATCTTTGGAAAATATTTTTAGTCTTTAAAAAAAAATTAAATGAAAAAAATCAGATATTTTTATGCAGTGTATATAACATTGGATAGCTGACTTCAGTAATAAAAATTCAATTTATGATCTTTTTTATTCAAACTTCAAAGAAATTAATCATTGGACTTTAATCATAAGTTATTTATTTAAATCAAAATATTATTGCTGAATAATTATTTGTGTAATTATATTTTATAATTTTTCAAGTTAGTGTAGTGTTAAATTAAAATGTAGTCTATTGGGAATTATTTAATATTCTTAATTATTTTTTAAATATCATTATTCAATCTGCATCATACTTCTTATATCTAACAAGTAAAATTTTTTGTTAAAGTGTATAAGAATTATTACATGTAATTGTGATAATATATTTTAAAATGAAAGTGCTGTTATTTTTATGTAATATTTTTTAATTTTATTTTAGAAATTCCTCATCCAAAAACTTTATCTGATACCTATCCTGCACCAGTATCTTGTACAAGTAAATATCAAGTTTTTAATTATTTCATGATGCTACTACTATACATTTGATAGATGTTATAGGTATTATGATAAAAAGAGAAAATGTAATTATATATATCTTTTGCCCAAATAATAATTGATATACTTCCATGGTATGAAAAGTACTTTACTGAATTGAGAACTGGTCTTGCTTTATAATGATGTTTCAAATTCTACCTTAGGTATGGATGTTTGTAGTGGTTTAAAATCCACTTTAAGTCGGTTCCTCCTCAAAATAGCTTTCATGTGCAAAGATGACAACAATTGAACGACAAACAAATCATAAATAAGGATTAGAGAAATAGATTTAAAAAAGTCTTCATATCATGTTTTGCCTTTTTAATTTTTTCTCATTAATTTTCATTTTATATATCATTAACTAACCTCAATTATTTTTATTTCTTATTGCATAAGTGAAAGTTTAGGCAATAAATCTGTGATGCAGGTGCTACATATACTACTCAATCTAGTAAAAATACCAAGTTTTATTCATATTGCATAAAGTGTGTTCCATTAAATTTTTATTTCCCCTATTTTTCTCATCTAGCTTTTCACCAGTTAATCAAATTATTATTTATTAATAAATAAAAGTAGAAGAGACCATAGATCTTACTTTAACTTTCTCAGTGTCATTCTTATTCAACTGTTACTCATTTCGTTTCTGATTTCATATTTAAATGTTGATTTGCTGGTTGGCTCATACAATATAGCTAGTGTTTATGAACACCATAGGAACCTGTAAAATATTTCTTAAAAATAAAAGTTTAAGGTTCTAAAATAAAAAAATATTTTTTTTTTCCTTTATAAATAAAGTGCTTGTACAAAAAGTATTTAGTATTCATTATGATAAAAAACATGCGCAAAATAAATCTGATACATTAAACAATTTTGTTTTCATTTTGCTGAAGAAAAATCAGTAAGAGCAAGTACTTTTTTTTAATATCAAAGCTACATTTTTAAAAACACATTTCTTTCAATGTGGACAAATTCTTATGAATAAATTTACATCTGAATCCAGATTTAATAAGTCCTGGGGTAAAGTTTTTGTGAGCAGTAGATTTCTTTGTTGAACCTAAAAGATTATCTGCACTCAAATCATCAATTTTTTTTTTATTAGTGATTTATTTAATAATGCACACAGGTTATAAAATTACTTAGATATTGTTTTTTTCTGCAACTTCATGTCCTACAATATTTTCACTTGAATCTATTGATTACAGTTAAATGCAAGCAATGTTAGAAATTAAATAAGGGAAAGAAATTTCACACAGATTGCTTAAGAAAAATGAGTCAATGATACTTGAGGCTGTTGCCTATTAATAGTTCAAAATCTGCTTACATTAATCATGCTAGGATTTATAAATAAATATTTTCCTTTAATTTTGATTTTAAATTATTTTTGATTTTACAATCAAAATTACTTTTTACTTATTGAAGTAATTAGTTAATTATTACTTAATGTTGCTATTAAATAATCTACTGTTCAAAGATTCTTCAATAATAACATTGTTTTAAGTTTCTCAACTGTAAAATATAAAAATGAATAATATATTAGATGAAAAAAATAAATGCTTACAAAAAATGCATTAAACAAACTTTTTAAAGAAAAGGTATTTTTCAAAAATTTAAATTGTTATTGGAAATTAAAATAATGCATCTATGGTAACTGTTAGGAACCAGGCAATACTTCTTAAAATCATGAGTGCTTATAAAGTTAGAAGTTTGTAAAAACAAGTGTCTAATATATAATTTCATGCTACATGTTTTTATTTTTTCATTTCATTTCAAATTTTATTTATGGGAAGAAAATATTCAATTAAATGATATTTTTTCTAAAAAACTGCCTGCATTTTGTATAAAAAATATTAGCAATTTTTTTAATGTAGTTTAATTTTTTTAATGTTTTTAGTTTTGTTATCTAATTGAATTTATATGCATTTTTATATTAGAAATGATAACCATTTGTTACCTTTATATTATCTACAATAAGAAAATTTATTACAGCAATATCACAAATCAGTAGTGTTAAAATAAAAGTTTGTTTCTATATAATTTTTATAAATTCTTTAAAATAAATTATATATATATATATATATTTTTTTTTTTTTTTTTTTTTTTTTTTTTTGGTATTGGAGTGTTTTAGGAAATAAACTTGGCTGTTTTATCGCATAAAACATTATTTGAGCAAAAAATGTTAAATTTTCGATTTTAAACAGTTTAATCAAAAGTAAAGAGCAAGAGAATAAATTACTGTAGATTATTTTATTTATATTTTCACATTAAACTTGATTACAATTTTCATAGATGCTTTATAATTTTAATTCTAATGTACATATTCATTTCTAAACATCTTATTAATTTATTTTAATGGGAAGTAAGATAATGTGTATTTCCTGAAATAGAATTATATAGAAATGCTGACAGTTTTTTGTTTATTAAGAGCATTTGTGTTATGTCATTTAATTCATGAGTTTGTTCCCAATGGAAAGTTTTTGTTGAGAAATTCAGATTCATTTGAGAATACTTGTTATCTTATTTGAAGTTTTCAAGTATGTAACCATTTAAACTTGTTATGATTCCTATACTTCTGGGGCCATTTTCTGATATTACAATGCTTAATGATGTCATGAAAAAAGTCACAGAAATATAAGAAGTTGAGAACTCTTTTTAATCTTACTTTTTAAGAAACTTTAAAGTAGACATTCTATATATTTTTTTTTCTATGGCTAATTTTCACAGTTTACAATTAGAAATGTTTCATTTCCATAAGCATTATGTAAGAAGTATACCATATATGATATCTTTCATATGCATTAAAGGTATGATAAAGTTCTAAAACTACCATTTTATTTGATTTTTTTCAACAGTAAATTGTTAATTTAATCTGAAATTTGGTTTATTTTTTATTGATGATACAAACACACATTTGAATTTCCACTCTATTTTTACAAATAATTTGTGTTATAATGCTATATTGATTTTTATCATGCATTATACAAATTTTTAAATAATAATTATCATATTTTTAAATTATAAAATATTATATAATAAGAATTATAGATATATATATAAACTTATGTATGTGTATAAAATTTGTTTACTTTCCCCCAATTAAAATTTTTATATTAATAAAGAGGTTTTTAAATGATGAAAATTGTTTTTATCTTGCCTATTTAACTTAAAAGTGTATAGTTAATAAAAAAGGAACTCATTTTTATTATATTTTTAGTGTTTCCATTTAATTTCATTTTTATTCTAGCTTTTTCTCAAGATCCTCCTAGACCAATAGTAGGATCAGCATTATATCAAGAAATGGCTGGTTATATGCCTGCACGAGGAGATTTTGCTTACGAGTATGATGATTATGCAGAATTAGATATCAAAGACTTACAATTCGAGAGTGGTTGTGATCCTTTATGGAATGGTAATTAATATAAAATCCTTAAAATGAAATTTAGTGCTATTCGAATTTTATTTAATTAAATGGCATCTTTTAATATTATTTAATTTAATTCTCTTATAATTTCAAAAGCATATTCATGTACATTGCAACTAGGAATTTTTTCTGTTTTCTCTTGTGTGCATTAAATATACATATATTACTCACCAGGAGACAGTTTTAAATACATTATTCTTACAAAAATTTCACTTATTATCATTTCTCTATTATTGGGGTTTAATCTTTTTATGGTGTTTTAAATCTGTTTTAACAGTACCTTTTATATTATGGAAATGCAAATTGTTTTTTATTTTATTTAAGAATATTTGGAATATTAGTATTTTTTTAGAATGCCTTGTACTGTTACAAATTACTCTGTTACAAATTGTATTTATTTTTTAAAGTTTATTTGTACTAAAAAAATAGAAAAAACATATAATTTTTCTCTTTAATTTTACTAAATTGTCTTCTAAAACTAATGGATAATTACATTTCTGTTTAATTTTATATTTCTTGTTAATATGAAATATAAGTAACGTTTGAGCTTCAGAATTTATACATTTTTAACAGTTTATTTAGTATGTTTAAAGTACATAATACATAAACATTATTTTTAAGGAAGTTAAAATTATTATTTTGAAATCCTCATAAATGGTTGAATTCATGCTTAAACAAACCAAATAATTTGACATAAAGAATTTATAAATTTAGAAGTTCTAGTTTTCGTATTTAATTTTAATGTGGTATTTAATAAATGTAAAATATTCTATTTGATTCTTTTGAAAATATTTTTTTTATAAAGTATTAATTCATTATGTTGCATTAGAATTACAGCTAAATGTTCTCAGTATTTATAACTCTCGTCTTAAGGAAAGAGCTCGTCGCAAATGGATTATTAAAACTTATGGCTTGATCAGTATGAAGCGAAACCTTGAAGATTGGAAACGATATACAAATCTTGGAAAATCCTTCTTAGATAAGATGAAAACATTTATGCGACTCTTTCAGCCAGATGATTTTTACATGTTCATGGAAGGAATATTATGTAAGTATTAAATCCTGCAATTTAATATTTTCTCCATTTCCATCATTTAATTCTAAGGAATATTCTATGTTTTGATTTAGTGTTTAATCAATACTTTGATATACCTATTGAGGTTATATTTCCATATTCTTAAAAATTAAATTTTTCAGATTTGCCAAAGAATTTTTTACTTCTTTTTTTCAAGTATTTTTTAAAAATAATTTTTGAATGACAGAATGTTATTTAAAACTAAGATTATTTTATTTTTTATAAAAATGTATAGAATTATGTTACTTCAAATTATATGAAGTTCTGGTGAGAGAAAATGTATGGGTTTATACAGATTTTTAATATTTTCATTCAAAAGGAATTTGCAAAAAAAAGTGTGTAAGTATTATTGTACTGCAAATTTTCAAGAATCAAATTTTGTAATTTAAAAATGGGAAGCAAAAATAATTAATTTCCAAATCTAAAAATTTTATAAAATGTAGTTTAACCCTTCTTTGCATGATTTTTTTTTATTGGTGAAATAAATCAAGGTGATATAATTCATGTTCAAAATTAAAGGAAAATTGATTAAAAAAATCTTAGTATATATTTATAGTATAAATATAGCAAAAAAACAATATGCTAGAAATTTCCATCATCACCCAAAGTAATATCATTAGCTTAGTACTAAATAGAAATAAAAGAGGAAAATAACAGAAAAGCGTGTTACAAACCTTTCTTCTTCTCATTTTCACTTTTTTTAGCAATAGAATTTCAAATATAATAAAACAAAATTAAAAACGAAATCATACGTTTATTGCAACTACAACAAACAGCGGAATGAGACAACTTTAAGCTTGTTTCACTGATAATGACACTTGTTTATTTTTGACAGCTATGTTTCTTTTTATGCAATGGACATTAAAAAGGTATCCAAACACGATCAACTTAAAGTGAACTTGTTCTTTTATATAATTTTTGGGCATTATAGGTTATGATGTAAATTTCCACCATTATGCAAAGAAGGGTTAAATCTTATTTAATACTTTTGTTCTAGAATGTAGTAGATTTTTAAATACATTATGTGCTTTGAACAAGTGTAATTTATTTTTTCAAAATATAAGATTTTAATTCAACCAATTCAAGAAAAATTTGAATATTCCATTCAATTTATATTTAATAAAGATGGTTAATAAACAGCAGTTTTCAGTACTAATGTTCATTTAAATATTTAATATTTTAAAAATATTTAAATAGTATTAAGAAAAATATTTAAATAAATAATAGTGATAGAATTAATTTAGTGATTTTTATATTTTAAGCCTTTGTTTGAAATATCCATTACATTCTTAAAATAATTATAAGCATTATATCATGATGTCATGTATTAAAGTGCTTTATAGCATTAAATATTAACCCTTAAGAATTATTTTTTCTAGTAATCAAAGTTAATTGTATTTAACATATATTTAACTTAACAATACTTAATATTTATTAGGGGAACAAAAAACAAAACAACAAATCAAATTGCTTCAAGAGTGTAGAAAAGCTGGTATAGTACACCTTAACAGCATAAATACATATCTGAAACTAAGAAGAAGGCGAGAAAGCAAGAAAAAAGCTAAAAGTATATTAGATGAGGTTTTAAGCCAAATAAAAGTAAATTTTTACTATATTATCATTAAATTTATACAAATTTTAAATTGTTTCTATTTTAAAGATCGGCTGAGGGATCAACCTTTCTCTATTGCATAAATTTCAGAAATAAATTTATGATTTAAAAGTGTGTTAATACTTGAAAAATAAATTTATTAATTTCACATTTTTATGACTATTATTATTATCTAAAAAGTTATTTATGACTTTCAAAACAAACAGATTTTATTTCAGTATTAAAAGTTTAAAAGTTTCCTCAAGAAATGTATTCTTATAAAAATTAAAAGGATATTCTTCATTCCTATTCTTAGGAAGTTAAGTAATATATTTGTGATTTTATGTTTTCAAGATTGAGAGAAAATGTTTTAAATTTCTAAATATTGTTTGTTAACATATTACAAATTAATTTCTTAGCATATGAAAAAACAGCAAAAATAGATTTGATTATATAGTCTTTCTTATTTATTTTATTAATAACCATTTCACAGTGAAACAGTTGTAAATAACTGCAGTAAAATCTAATCAAGTGATAAGTAAATAAATATAATAAGATAAAATTTGATATGAAAGTAATAAATATGTGTTACCAAAAATAAAAGTTTGATTTATTATTTTAGACACATATTTATTTTCGAAATGGAGCCCAATTAATAGAATTCTTTTCTGATTCCTATTTTGAATTATATATTATTATTTTTTTATAAATGATTATTTCAATATTAAATCAAAATTGATCAAATGCAAGAATTTATAAAAGTTTTCCTAATGAACTAATCTCAAATTTTGGATTCAAATGTGCAATTCTGTAAATTAATAGTCTTTAATAAAGTGAAAAATAGCAAAATTTTGAAAAATTTACGTATTGATTTCAAAAAACAAACATGAAGTTTATTTTTTGTAAAGTGTTAATATAATGAAAAACAGTGTAAAATCTTAAATATTTTTTTTTAATTTTAACTATTAATGCCTATCTTTATTTTACTACTTGATTTTGATTATTGAATATTATTAGATTATCTTGTTTTTCTATATCATATATATTCAACTATATTATTCTTGTCTGATCATTAATAAAGGTTATAGTTGAAAGTTTTACAAAATGATAAAAACTTGTATGTGTCCTAATCTTGCTTAGATATAATACTAAGGTTATATTCAATTACTTAAATCTAAATTAAAATAAAGTTAAAAGTAGCTGTTTGATTTTGCATAGTGACTGAAGCTTTTGTAAAAGTTTTAATGTTTTGTGCAGTCTTTTTTGATTTCCTTCTGTAGATAACCTGTAGCATTCACATATTTGAAAAAAAATTTGGAATACTCTCAGATACCAATTTCACTATGATAAAACATTAGGACCCTGTTCTTTTGTTCCAGGTTTGAACCAATTCATTTTTGTATTCTGTGTGCTTATCAGCACATAGTGTGACAGTTTAAAACTGTTGTAAAGGATGTCAAGATCTAAGTGGAATTTTCATTCATTATGAGCCATATTTATTTGCAATGAACGAAACCTTGAGAACTCTAGCATCCATTCCAATTCATATGCATTGAGCATAAATATTATATTCACATCCCATTGTTAATAGGGAATATTTGAATCTAAAATATATATTTGTGTGATCATACCAGCTAGCCACAGACCGGTAATTTAACATTATATAGTAGACATTAAAAAAGGGTTCTAATATATTTGAATACTCATTGCACTCTATGTTTTAGAAAGATTTATCATAAATAGGAGCTGCATTTTTTTGTCACAAAAGGAAATCCAGTAAATTCCTACTATCCATCAAGAATGGCATTCATTCAGAATGTAGAAATGTAATCTTATTCCTGGTCACTATCAGTCCATCTCATCATCAATTTGACATAACATCATGGACTGCTTAGAAGCTTCAAGCTGTTGTAAAGTTTCCTCATATTTACTGCATAAAATTTGCTTGAACAAATAAGCATTCATTTGTTGCCAAATAAATAGCCTCCAAAATTCAAAGCAACTATCCTAATCGAGCAATACTTCTTTTTCATAGTACAAAACTAGCTTTAATTGAACCTGGAATGTTCCACTCTGAAGAAGATTGCTTACCATTTGTTCTATTGAACCTTGAACTATCTGTTTGTTAATGTATAGTGGATAGTTTAATAGCAAAAGAATGGTGTAAATCATTTGAATATTTGACCAGTTGTATCATGTGAAGAAATTTATTCGTAGATAATTGTTCATTTCATATACTGAAATGGAGAAAGCCTGAAAAATTCCAAACCCTAGTCCCAACAGTTATATGAAAATCAAAAACACCACATCAGTAGTTTGTTCCTCCCCCTTTTTCTTTTTTAATTTTTAGATGCTGTGTAATAGACACCCTACACCTATAGATCATTGTTGTATTTGAACATTTGCCAAATTAGCTTTTCATAAATAAAAAAACCCCTAGATTTATGTGTCAAAAGGAGAAAATCTGAAAAAATTCCAAACATTTCATTGCATGTCAGCAGGAGAAATGGAGTATCTATTTCTTGTTTAATTAACTATTGTTGAATCTTGAGCTTATTTTATTTTCAAAAAGAAGTCTCACCCTGGCTAGCTTGTACTTATTTATTTGGTGTCAATGTAGATAGCTTAATAATAAAAGCTGCTGTGAACAATCTATTCGTTATTTTTCTGAGAATACTTTTATATGTAAAAAACGTTAATGTATTGCAAGGAAAAAAATTTAGAAAAATACCAGGAAACCATCCAGATAAATTTACATGCAGAAAAAGAAATAGGTTGCCTATTCCTCATTGTTCAGTGGTGGCAGAAATCAATCCTGGGACAAAATACAAGACAATGATAAACCTAGACATATGGTGATTGAGACGATATCTATATGTAAACATTAAAAAAAAATTAATATAGATTTGTATACTCTATTACTTAATATTGTGCTAATTATGCAATTATAGGGAATTTTATTTCTTAATATAAACAAAATGAAAAGAAGTTTTTGATTGATGTACTTTACATTTATTATAACTTGTAGATTTTTCCATTAAATATGAGAAATATTGATTAAAATATGACATAAAAAATTTGAATTTCACATCTTATCAAAATAAACTAAATAATTATATTCATTTTTTTTAAATATTGAATCTGTTATGCACATTAAAATTTATCAATGTGAATTGGGTTTCATTATTGTTCTGTAGGATGAAGCTTCTTGTCAGCAATATATTAGAAAGCAAGCCTTAAGAGAAAGTCATGGTTTTGATATTGCTTTGGGACCTGGTAAAGAATTTATTTATATAAATATTATAATATTACAATCGACTGTCATCTGCTTTTTGAAATTTATCTATTTTCAGAAATCTCTTTAATAATTATTTCATTTTAGTGCTCTATGATCTAAGTTTGTTTTGCCCATTACTTATAATGAATTGATATTCAGTAGTTTAATGTTTGGTAGTTTTGCTATTAAAATTACCCATAATAATAAAATGTGAAAAATATTTAAAATTATTTACAAATGTGTAATAATTCATGTAAAGTTGCATTAGTAATTATTATATGTTTAACCACATTTTCAATCAGAAATTTTTTGAAAAGATATATTTTGTAACTACTTATGAGAAATAGATCATCAAATTCTCTGATTTCTTTACACCTTGCATGCAATAATGCACTGTATCTCAAGTATGAATGAAATATCATCATAAGTAGTTTTGAGACAAAAAGAAGCCAATTTAATCAAGACATTTTTTACATTAAAATTTTATTTTAAACTTATTAAATAAAGATTAGCATTTGTCCATCTTTAAAGAATAAATTGCTATTTTTTTAATTCAAAATCTAGGATTGCTTTTAAACTTTATAATAATTGAGTTCTGTCATTTCATTCGGCATTAATTTTTAAAATATAATGTTTTATATAATTATTATAGATAAAATGCAATAATTTGTCAAAAAAATTATGTGCTAGTTTCTTTTTTTTTTTCCCCTCCAGAAATAGATTTATATAAGTATATAAAATATATAAGTGATATTCACTACTTTTTCCAAAAGCAATAAAAAGGCACTTAAAATTGTTATGTTTAAAATTTTAACTCATATTAGTGCTTGTATAGATTAAACTAATGTCAATGTAATGACAATATTTCTTACAATGATTGAATTCAAAAATATTTTAAAAAGCATGAGAAACATTAATTTTTCAAAGATTATTTCAAAATTGCAAAGCTATGGACAAATAGAGAATAGTTTAAATAATATTATCTAATACAATATTTTTAATTAAATGTATTCAATTACATTATGTGAAATATAAATGGAAAATCATTGATTTTTGTACTAGCATACTCCAATTACTGTTTGTTGGCAATGAGCATTTCACACAGGTTCAACTCATTACCATTAGGAAATAACAAATTTAAAATCATTCTCTCTTTTGATACTACATACAAAGTTTGCTAAAAATAATAGAAAAGCCTTACTTGAAAACAGTGATTTTCATACACAATAGAATGAAGCTAAATACATACTTTACTATTTTTTTTAACATTGTTTTTATAGTGTCAAAGTTGTGTGTGAATGTATTGTGCATCATTGTTTCATAATTTCATTTTGGGTTGAGCTAAAGTGAGTTAACTGTCATAATTCCAAATAAGGCAAAAAGGGAGAGAGCAAAAGTTACCACAGTTACACAGCCATGGGATGTATAACTCTAGTTATTGTTAGGGGTATATTGTTGTGGCCTTTGACACATAGGCATCAATTCAAAAGTCATAACAATATACATTGATCTTGATAAAACATGTATGAGACACAATGTATCAGAAAGCAAATCTTGAGAGAAAGTTACATTTTTGATATTGTTTTAGGACCTAGTGAAAAATCTAATTATGTAAATAATATAATATTTCCAGTGACAGTCTTTAAAGCTTCTCTGTTTTACAAAATCTCTTTAAAAATTATTTCTTTTTTTAGTACTCTATGATCTAAGTTTGTCAAGCTCTTTACTCATAATGAGTTGATTCTTATTTGTTTGATTTTAGGTAGTTTTGCTATTAAGATAATTCATAATAATAAAATGTGAAAAATATTTTAAATTATTTATAAATATGCAATAATTCATGTAAACTTGTATTAATAATTATTGTATGTTTAATCACATTTTTAATCTTAGATTTTTTGAAAAGATATATTTTGTAACTACTTATGAGAAATAGGTCATCAAATTCTCTGATTTCTTACATGTAATTATATACTGTTTCTCAAGTATGAATGAAATATCACCATAAGTGGTTTTGAAACAAAAAAGAAACCAATTTAAAGGAGAAATTTTTTACATTAAAATGTAATGAGATAAATTAAACTCACTTGCTACTAAGTATAATGGTGCAAAGATCTAAAACCTAGACTTTAGATGAAGGGAAACATCATTTGTTTTCTGATGTGACTTCAATTTTTCTTTATTCCTCACCATGAAACAGGGTTACATGGGGCGAATGCTCACCTATAATCCTATAAGCTTGAAACATATAATCGAAACTGTGAAATCCTTCCTAGAAAACAATGGGGAGTATTCCCCAAATATATTTGTATTCAAAATATTCAATAGAATTCAAAATATTTGAGGTGCTACAATTGCAAAACCCCTTGTGACAGATGTAAATTGGAAGCACCAAGTACAATGGTATGAAGATCTGTAACCTGGATATCAGATGTAGGGAAGTGTGTTGTTTTCTGATGTGTATCCAGTTTCTCTATATTCTCCATCATAGAAATGCATACAGGAAATGATACCCCCTGAAACTTACAATCCGAACTATCCCCTTCCTAGAATGAAGCAGTGAGGAGTGTTCTATGATGGTTTGAAATCTCATCTAATGATTGTGAATAAATCTTCTTGTAAGTTTACATGGGCAGATCACTTGCTCTGACTATTTTTCTCTTTTGGCTAATCTACTAAATTCTCTGGCACAAATGCTGTTTTCATTTAGAAATTGCACCTAACAAAATGGTAACTCCTTCAATTCAAAATTATTCAATCATGGTTATGAGAATATGAGGACTCTGTTGATCTTCTTCTATGGCTTGTTTAATCTCCCGACTTAAACGTCATATTTGGTCTGTTTGAAAAGAAATAATGTGGTCCTATAATTTTCTTTCTATGAATGCCTCTGTGGGAACTAGAGTAGTTTTTACATAAATAATAAATAGAACCCGCTTACTACCACTCAAAATTTGTATGTCTATTTCAAGTAATAAGGGGTTTAAAAATACTTATTTTTGAATAAGTTTTCAGTTATTTTGAGCAATCTCTGTATATAAAATATGATTATGCATGTTTAGATCTGTTTTGTTGATGTAGTAATGGAATATTTATATGCAATTTTTCTACATTAAATTAAATATGCATTTGTTTGCAAATTCCAGACTTACTATATTTATAAAATTTGGCATCTCAAAAAATAAAAATACCATTGAACAGTAGAAAATCTATTGAATATTTTATAAAATATGCAATGATGTATTTTTGCTTATATATATGTATAACAAACTGTAATTAAAAAGAAATATGTTAAATTCAGTTTTATATGTATTCTGATAATTCGCTTTTCATATTAAAATAAATAATTCTGCTGTTGTTGGTAATGATACAAAATACTTTTATTAATGTGTTTGATATAGGTCAGCGGCAAGCCCCACCTCTTAATATTGTTAGCATGCCTGGCTATGATAAATTAACATCAAAGGAAAGAGATGTAAGTACATATTTATTTTGCATGAAAAGGAAGAAAATAGAATTTAATTTTTTTTAGACATTTACTAGAATGTTTACTTTATTTATATATTATTTAGTTTATTTTTTTAATTTGTGATAAAAAGATTGTAAGTACTTTTTTAAATGTTTGATATATAGCCTCCTCCCACATATTTTGGGACAATAAAAAAGCAATTATTGTTTGTTTTGGATAAATTAAAAAAATTGTTTTTTAGGAATTAACATTTTTATCAAAAGATTTGAACATTTCTTTTTAAATAATTTTCAAAATTATTTACATTTGTATTGAATGTATATATGCCTTTGAATGAATTCTTATTATTTTTAAGTAATGTTAAAAGCCAATTTTAGCAAAATAAAGCAAGTTGCTTTTATTTATTATTTATTTATTTGTGTTATTATTACATTTCATATTATGTTTTATATTTAGTAATTTATTTTAAAATTATTAATTTTAAATTAATGTGGTTTGTGCACATATTGCAAGTGTTCATGTTACTATTCTTGTATTCTTTCATGACTATTCTTTTATTTAACATGAATTATATTTCATTTCTATCATTCCCTATCTTATTCTTTTCATTGTATTTTTATTTAGAGTTTTACTGCATTCTTTCTTTTCAATTCAATTTAATGCAGAACTATTTATTCCCAGTAATTTTTAAGGTGCGATGGAAAGTTATTTTCGAATGTAGATTCTTTACCATTAATCTACAGTGTAAAACTCTATCGTTAATGAGTCTTACTGATAATGAAAGAATTTTCAGCTATCTTCTAACTGATCTACTGAACAATGTATTCAGTTCTTCTGTCTAGAATTAAAAAAGTCAAAGTAATCATATCAAGCATGCCAAAAATGTCATATAATAAATTTTATATCTAATAGGCTGTTAAGAAAAAAAATATGAAAAAGTGTTACTTTGATTTGAAATTAGACATATAGCAGTTCTTTAATTTTAAAATAAAAATCTGATCCTTGCTTGTTTTGTTTAATTATTATATTAAAAATTGCGTTTTTGCAAGTAAAGCAAAATGAATTGCTTTTATAAACATTTAAATATCATTAATTTCTCCTGAATAATCATTTATAAGCATTTTGTTGGTTATAAAATATTTTTGTCACATGTTTTGACTAATGAGACAGAAAATGTAAAACATTCAATATTAAAACATGGGCTTTGGGAAAACAACAAAATATTTAATGAATCTTAATTTAGGAATTTGCCAAATCCAATTATCAAAAATTAATTGCATCATAGATTTCTTCTTGTTAATTAATTTTAGAAGCTAATTTTATGAGATTAAATGTTTTAACATATTTCAATTCTATATAAAGAGTTCATTGCGTGTTTCCTTAACATTTGATTATGGGGAATCCAAAAATAAATCGCTGACAGCTCATGATTTTCATCTAGACTTGATGGTTTGAGAAAATCCAACCGCACAAGACTGTTAACCTTTTACTGTGAAAAATGGGTTTTTATAATGATGAAATGTAACAAAAATGAAGCATCCATTTGAATTGTATTTTATTTTTTTATGAATCGCTGATCTTTTTCATCTTCACAAGTAAAATATTCAAAATCAAAATTAGTATTTTTTAAAGTTTTCTTTCATTGTAAATTATTAATAATTTATTTATTATAATATGTATAAATGCCACTACATCAATTGATCTATTATCAAAATTTAGATGAAACATAAATGTAATTTTCTTTTAAATTTGAAACTGTTTGATTGGTATTACAGAATTACTTTATTCATAACTTAATTTGAAAGTTAATTCTTAAATATATCAGAGACATGCACCGTTTCTTGCTCTTAATAAAGTTAAAAATGTTGTATTCATGCTGTTTTTTTTAATTAATATATCAAATATGTTAAAGGATTGTAGGGAAATTTATGATACTTGTTAAAATATATTTTTCAATCAAGCTTTATTTACAAATGCATTTTTATTATCTTACTTTTTATTAAAAAAACATCTTATCAACTCTTATGATTTCATTTATCTCTCAGAAATTAATTGTATCTCATATAACTCTTAAATATTTGAAATTCTTAAAATTTAATTATCTCTCAGGGATTACCTAGAATTTTGAGTTGACTCTAGGAAATATTAAATAATTCTTGTTAAAATTACATTTTTTAGACATGAATTTTTCTTCAATTTTTTTGTAAAATCTAAGACATTGACAAAAATATAAAAATAATTTTTTCTTTAAAAAAAATTATGTATTGATTTTTAAACTATTTGGTTGTAGATTGCATTTTGCTTTAGCCTAATTAATTGAAAATGTTTTTCAGTTGTGTTCCAGTATAAGATTAATGCCTTCATCATACTTGCAGTACAAATCAACTTTATTGAATGAATATCGAAAACTTGGAAGCCTAAGACTTGCTAATGCTAGAAGTGTCATTAAAATCGATGTGAATAAAACTCGCAAAATATATGATCTTCTACTTGAAGAAGGTTTAGTGACTAAGCATTAATTTTTTTATGTAAAGTTACAGCCAATTCATTTGCTCTCCTCATACTTATTTATTGGTCATTTGTAGATGTGTTTTTAAAGCAATAAAATTGTATTCATTATTTTTTCTTTTTGTTTAATTAATAGATAATGGCCTTAATATGGCAATTTTAATTTCTGGATAAAATCATTATGAAATAGAAATACAATATACAAAATTTATGAAATTAGAAGCTGAGTCAAAATGATGTATTTTAATTATTAGAGTCTACTGTAATATAAAATGTTGATAAACAAAATTAAATATTCACATAAAGAAATTCTGAATAAAATTTTATTAACACGATAAGGAATAAATGTGTGCATTAAGTGTAACATAATGCATTAAATTTGTAGGTCTGTTCTTGACAAACTCAATGTAACATGATACAATCAGCATTTATCACATCTTTTGTGATGCATTTATGTGGTCCACCATTTTCTTGATAATTATGGGTACAAAAACATTTGTGATTCTTTTCATAAATTGCACCATAAGAAATCATGGGTAATACCATCTTATTTCAGTAATCATCACAATAATTTTTATTGTACTTCTATTCATTAACCATTAAAAATGTCCTTTATTAAAATTTTACAAAAAAAATTGGATGAACATCTATCCCATGTAAAATTGAAATCAACAATATCTGTCACAAATCATTTTGATGTACATTGTTCTGAAAAGAAGAGTCCATATGATTTTTAGTTCGAAATGTCTCAAAAACCGTTCATATTTCGAGATGTGCTACAAAATGTGGTTTTTGTGTGCTTGAATCTGAACATAATATCCGTCAAATGTGCCTAAAATGTGAAAATCGCTTCTTTTTTTAGGAACTCTTCATCTTTCATATGTTGTTACTATTTCTGGTAGAAAGATATTTTTTAACTTAAATCATGGTTGAGATCTTGCATAACTTGCAAAAGGTACGAGATTGCCCCAATGGTAGATTCATTAATTTTATTTAAAGGTTGAAATACACTCCCCCCCCCTCCTTATTGGCAGTTAAGTGATAATGGTCTTTAATCAATAATGGTCATCTCATCAATGGTTAATTTGCAATGATTCTTAATAAAATATTTTTATGATATTTTACTGTAATAATTTGACCGATTTAATAATTAAAATATATTGCTTGCTCTATAAACTCTTTATTAATCTTGCTCAAAATCCTTATTACCTCCTATGTTGCCAAGGAAGAGTTTTGGGTTGATATATAGAGATATAAAAATTCGAACTTTTCTTACCAATTTAATTGATACTTCTGTGTCATTTCAATTTAATTTTCTGTTCTGTCTTGGGCAACTATCAATTAGTTACAATGTTTTATTTATTAATTTGTATAATCTTTGATTGTATAGAATTATAGGAGCAGTTTATTTAATTTAAACGCAAGCATATAAGTGAATTGAAACTCATATATAAATTTAGCAAATAAGCTTTTTTAAATGGTTAAAAGAACAATTAAACAAAGAAAGTAAAAATTAATTAATTAAAATTGTATTGCGAATTAAATTATACAAGATGAATTTTGTATGTACAAAAAAAGGAATTGTACTTTTATTCCATAACTAAGAATATTTTATTCCTCATATATATATATATATAAGCATAATTATACCCATTTGATTTTTCCTCCAATAAATTTTGCCTTTTAGATGACATCATTAATACTGTAAAAACTCAAGATTCATTGATAAAGAAGTCTTCATCAATGAATCATTATCTTGTAACATTAAGATTAGAAAAACTATATCTTCTTAATGAGCACAAGATGTTTAATATGCAATTTTAAATGGAAATTATATGGGCACCCTTTATTAAATTTTAAAACTAAAATGTGAACTAACTTTTAATATAGCATTAAATATCTCTGCTGTTTTCATGTTCCTGTAATAGACTATGTCTTACTTCGATTTCTTTCAGATGTTTTTTTTTTTTTCCATAATAATTCCATATCAACTATGAAAGTAATATATTGAAAAATAAAAAAAAAAACATTCATAAAGTAATAATTAAATCAGAGCAGTATATTTAATCTAGAAACTTTATTATGATCTTAATTTTGGTTTTAAGCCATTAACCACGTTTTATTTCTTGGAAAGATATTTACTGAATCAAAATTACTTTACTTTTTATCTGAAGTTAAATTTTTTTTTTACTAGCCAAATCAAAATTTTTTAGTCAATTTTCTTTGAATTCTGGAATCTATGGAAATATAAGAAAAATATTTTTTTAGCTTTGTCCAGAGGCCAAGAGCTACAACCAATTTTATAAGAATTCTCATTTCAATTTCCTAGTACAAAACAGATAAAAAAAATATTTAAAAGTTTCTTGCTGTTTTGAAAAGAATTAGAAGAGAACTTTACTTTAATGAATATTTTGATAATGTTTCTGTTATAATATAACAAAAGAAATTTTAAAACCTTAAATATGTATAGAAAACAAGATACAATTTTTTCAAAAAAAAAAAAAAAAAATGATATCAAACATTAAAAAGATATGGATATTTGATTTTCTTTCTGTCTTTTGTTTCATCATATCTTGTAAAATGCAACTTAATTAAAATGTCTCATTGTGGTTTTTATTTGCAAATTAAAGAAAATCCTAATTAACACAATAAAATGCAGTAGGATTGTGTTGTAGAAAATGGTATCATTTCTAGATTGCCCTCATACTACTATTACTGAATCTACAGCTCTTTGAAACAACTGTGGTGCTACTCAGTAAAACTAATTTCTTTTTCACACGATTCATTTGCAAGCTAAAACAATTCGAAAGATGCTTAATCTAATTAGTATGCACATAGACCATTAATTTGTATCCTTTGACTTCAAAATCTCACCATTCAAAAACATTTGAACATCTGACTCTGGGCTTAAAACAAATCCACTTGTAAATATTATACTTAAAGCTGATATATCTATTTAAAGGGTCACAATTAGCATGCCCTTCTGACATACGAGGTGACAATTATTGAACTATGAAATAAAATTGTCTAAATGGTTTGAGTGTAGAAGTTCAATATTCCTGGTTGGATGCAGAGCATGATTATAATCGGTATTTGCTTGCACACTCAACTTGTCTGACATTTGCAAGTGAAAATCTCACGGTACAGTGTGCCTGATCGTACATTGCTTGGGAAGTCGTATGAAATCAATAACAATCTGATTGCTACTCAAAGTAAGTTTGTGACCAAATACAAGCTGCAGACAATCCAAGTATGCTAACTATCATGAATTTGAGTTGTAAATTTGAAAGAACTGGAAGTGTTTGTGTGGTCGGTTTTAGCAATGTCAGTTGTCAAACATTTTAAAATATCGAGAAAACACTATGTGTCTCGAACCAGCCCGAGGAAATTGATTAGACGAACTGCACAACAGGTGGAAATCAAACAGTAGACCTGCAACAAATTATCGTTGAAGACTCATCTCTTCCCAAGAAAATTCAAACCCTTAAGTCTCATGGCCATGCTGTTGCTTTTCCCAATCAAGAGAATCGAACAATAATTTAATGTGAATATGGTTTAATTTATATATATATATATATATATATATATATATATATATATATAGCAATGAATTCCACTTTCATTTGGATGAATTCCATAGTAAGCAAAATTGGCTCATTTGAAGGACTGACTATCCACATTTCACGATCGAGAAAAATTATTGTCACTCAACGGGTAACAATGCAGTGTGCATTGTCCAATCACAGAATAATCGCTGCGATATTCGTTGATTACAGGACGATACGTGATTTTGAGAAGGGATTTCATCCTCATCCAAATTGCTTGATTTGGACGAGTTGTGGTTAATCTAAGACGAAACTCAATTTCATCGAGACAAGAAAGTGTTGTCCTAGGGGAGCATTTTGATGATCTCATTTTTTATCTACCTTGAGACCATTCGAAATGGGCACATTCATATTCCCCGAATTTGAACAAATGTGACTCATTTTTATAGGCCTATATTAAAGATAAGATGTAAAGGAATAACCCCAATAATATTCCTGTGCGGAAAACTGTCATTGAGGAAGTCATCGATATTCCAGGTCATGCAGAATTTCGTTATTCATCTGCGCCATATCATAGCTAAAAATGGCAGGCATGTTGAACACGTCACAATCTAAATATTTAGTGGCGTTTACATATTTAATATAGTTATTGCCCTCAATAATTTTTAAATTACAGATAATTTATCTTTTATTTCAAATAGTTCAATAATTTTTTTGACACTCTTTAAATTCTGTATTTCTATTTGAAAAAATCATTTAATGTCGTATTCGATATTTTCCTAAATTTATAATAAATCACACAATGTTTTTGAATTTGTAATGCATTTTATTTCAAAAGAATTCATATTTAATGCTTTAAAATTTTTGCCCGAATATTGCATGAATGATATGAGAAGGGAATACATTTTTCTACACCAATTTCTTGATTTCCCTTTCATCTTCTATTTTTTTTATCTCTAATATTTGTCTCAGTGGACAAATATTAAAATAATCCAGGAAAAGATTTGATGCATAACTAATTCGTGAACAGCTTTTATTGAGTTTTGATTAGATGGAAAAATTGAGACTTATTTTATATGTTACGGTAAAATAGATTAATCCGGTGATTATATATAATAACCGGTGATTGTACACAATCCCCACTGAACTTAGTAAATGTGATAAATTATTGAATATTTATCAGTTTTACCGGTAATTGTATATAATCCCCAACTCATAATGGATAATGTGATAAATTCTGATTATTTTGTAGAAAAATATTTCAATTCGAAAAAATGTGATAAATTTATTAGCAAGATTAAACATTGTGTTTTTAAAAATTTGAAGAACATCATGATGATTTAGGATGAAACTTTCAATAATCTCTCTTTCAATTTAAGTAACAGTAGTTCTTTTCTATGTTTATTTCAGTAGGTATTTTTTAGTTATATCTGCCGGAATAAGGTAAAGAAAAACACAAAATGAAAATTACTAAAAGTAAAATAAAGTCTTGATTGTTATTTTAGTATAAATACCTTATAAGCAAAACAGAATTTTTAATTAAATATTAATTAGTACTTACAGATAATTTTTATGTCTTGTTAACTAAAAGACCTGGAGAAAAAATAGTTTATATTATTAGAATTTATAAAGAACAGTTCCATGTCAATGCAAACTAAACCTATATTCTAAAAGAGTATTTATATTTATTTGCAAGTTTACCTATTTAGATATATATTAGAATATTATGACATTTAGAATTGCACAATTTTCCAGATATTTCACATTAGCACTCTGCCTTTGCGGACACATTGTTAATACAACTGACTTTCACAAAGTTATGACTTTCTAATACAATCTCAAAATGATAATGCTTGAAAATCTTCCAGAAAAACAAATATTTCTTACAAAGTGTGAACTGTTTTATTGTGTACCACTAGGAAAATGTTTCTTGTTTTGCTCCTAAAATATAAATGTTTCAGTTTAGAGTTTCTAATAAATTTCGCTAATAAATTTCGTAGGTCACTTCTTACTCTGTCTACACCTTGTACTCTTAGATTCTTTGTGTCACCAATATTACCGAAAAAAAATTTAAGATTTGAAACTTTCGCCCTTTCCCCCCTCCTTGACTTGTGATTTATAATTTTTTTTAGCACTTTCTCTACATTTACTTACTTATTCTTGCCTAGTTAAAATATTGGTCTGGTTGAAATGGAATACTTCATCATTCTCATTCTAAATCACAAAATAAATTTCAGTTAAGCAATTATTTAGCAATGGATCCATAATTTTAACACTGGACTCATCTTCTATTTTAAGCTGATTTTATCAGAAGCGTTGTTAAATGGTTCTCTTAAAGCCTCAATTTCTTCTTCAGTCCTAAGATATTTGATGGAGTTATTTAGGAATGAAAATGTTTTCAAATCTGGTTTTAAAGGTATCCCAAACATTGCTTCACGAGGAGTTCACTTGATACCTTCATGAAATGATATGTTTATCATAAGTCGTACGGAACATATTCCTTCGGATCATTAACGTATTTTATTACTTATCAAGAACTTTGCATATTTTTAACATTCTGATTTGCACACTGAACTGAACTTGGAGTCTGACTGTGTCTAGATTTTCCATGTACAATTTTCAAATACATTCACATTGCACAAGATTCTTTCATGATTTGATTACTGAATACATCATCATTGTCACTTGAACTATACTGGGAACCCCAAATATGCAAAAAATGTCATCTAAATGATAGAGATATACAATTTCTGCACGTTATTTTTTAGAGTATTCCAATGTATATTTCGTCACTTGATATTTAAATACATACTTGAAATCATCTGGTTGCAACTGCATGTCAGTTCAACCGACTTGCATTTTGAGTTCATCGTTTTGAAGATATAAAATAACTTATGCTATTATCTAATATATCTGTATTAAAATATCTTTTGAAATGAACGCACTGTTATTTAAATTTTTAAATTGAAAGATTATTGTAAGTTTTATTCTCTCCTTTTGATGCTTTTCAAATTCTTAAGAAGATATTTAATATTGCTTGAAAATATTTATTTTTTGGAATTAAAATATCATTTTTATACAAAATAATCAGAATATATCACATTCCCCATTACAAGTTGGGAATTATATATATTTACCGGTAAAAGTGATAAACATTCAATAATTTATCACATTTATCGAGTTTAGTTAGGATTATATACAATCACCGTTTATTATACATAACCACCAGATTAATCACTTTTACCGTAACATATATAAAATAACTCAATTTTTCCATCTAAACAAAACTCAATAAAACCTGTTCTCGAACTAGTTAAGCATCAAAATTGAACGTAAGATATTTTGAACCAAAAATTAATTCAGTATTTGGAAACATTTACATATGCAATGGATTATTCTTTGCTTAGGAAAGTACTTTTCTTCTATGAAATCAAAACAAAATCGACTTATACACAGAGCCGGCGCTAGCAGCTTCGCCGCCCCAGGCAAACAGGTAAAATGCCGCCCCTTTATAAAAAAATTAAAAGATATAACCAAAACCCTTTCCACGATTAATGGTAAAATAAAACGAGTAAAAAAATTGCAATCATCAGCAATGTTGAAGTTTTGATTAGCAAAAAAATACTAATTTATTTATTTATGTTTTTGGCATTAAATTAAAATTAGAGTTGCGCAGAAAAAAAAGGAAAGAGTCATTTCTGGTGGATAATTATAAAATACAGAACAGGTATTTTAAAAAAAGTAAAACAAATTATAAAACCACTAAATATTAAAACTTTATTACATATTAAAAATACATTTAATCCGAGAGTTGAAATTAAAAGTGTTTTTTTCTCACTTTTAATTCTGAAAATTGTTTTATAATTTCTTTAACATTAATTTTTTCCGCCAGGTCATGTTCGATGGCTATTGCTGTTAAGCCGTTTAGTCGATCCTCGATAGCTATGGAGCGTAAAAATTTTTTAATTAATTTTAATTTCGAGAAACTCCTTTCTCCACTTGCCACACTTATTGGAAGTCAGCAATATTCTTAAAACTATACCAAGATTGGGAGCAAAATCCAGGTTCGATATGAATTTTAAAATCTCAACTGGACTTTCTTTTTTGTTTAGCAAAGCCAAAACAGCTACTATCTCGTCTGCCAAGTCAAGCGCGTTTATATCGGATGAACTCCCATCAGTCAACACTGTTTCTAAATCTTTACAATACTTTATAATGTCGTTTTGAGGAATATTTTTTAAATCAGAAATATTGTAAAAAAATTGGAAATAGTTGCTGTGGGTACTGATCAAATCAAACCTGGATTTGAGTGCATTGATAGCTTTATCTAATGTAAAAAAATAAAATTCTGCCTTATATTTCAAAGCAGGATCTTCTATTGGATCATCTTTTGCCTCATAGTCGAAATTAACATTCTTTCTTCGAAGTCAGTGACGTGGCTGGGTGAGCTCAAAATTAGCTGGTATGTCAATTTCGTCTGCGAGTTCTCGAGCATCGCAAAGCATTTCATTAAAGGCTTTGTCCGATCTAAGATCCTTGAAAAAATCTTTACAATTTTTCAAGAGCTCCATAGCAGATGGTAAATCATAGTCTTTTGTCTGCAAGAGCTTACTTATAGGATTGATACAATTTAAGATTTTGTACCAAATTACAATGCAGCATAAGAATTTAAATTGTTTAACACAACTTAATAGTCCAGAAGCCTCAACTCTTATAGAGTTGTCAACCTCCGAGTTATTACAAACAGCTGCTATTAGAAGGTACTGGCAGGGTCCCGGCTTGCCCACCCCTAGCGCCGGCCCTGCTTATACATTCTTCTCTGCTATATCTTACAAGGCAAAAAAATAACAAAAATTAGAGGTGAACACACACACATTCGTTCATTGGTAGTATGGGTAATCGATCTCAGTATTCTCATTAGTTGTATACATAATTTTTTTTTCCATTAATTAGTTTCTTATACAATTCCTCAAATAAAATTCATATAACTTGACTTTTCTGAGTGCTCTTCTCAAGTTCAATTGCTCTGAGTTTAATACTTTTTATTGTGATTCTCCAAACTGCTTCGTTACTGATAATATATCTAGACATTTTATCATGCTGAGTTTATTGTTTTCTGAAGTGATTAAACCAAAAAATGACATATTAAAATTTTTGTTTATATATGCAGATAAATTTTGCTTAAAAATTCTGCATGCATACCGGAAAGATTCAATTATACGGAATGCAAATGCAGCATTTAATCATCAAGCTTATATTAAAGTTCATAAGACAAGTGTTACAGGTGCAAACTTTTTCTGATACCGATGATGGATTTAATATGTGAAGAAGACTATAATGGAAAATTAATTGTGGAAATCATAAAGTATTTACAAACTTCTCAGCCTTTAATAAATCATGGGTGCCTACGTGAAAAAGCTATACTTATACTAAAATGTGTAATATTATATTGATTAAAGAAACAATTTTTAGCATTGTAATCCTTAAAATGGAAACATCTAAACTA